>JARACY010001540.1:0-56306 GCA_029255725.1 Scrobipalpa atriplicella
AAGCATAACATGCCAGCTTTAATATGCTGACATTCAACAATGCACGTACGTATGTGTGTCAAGTGCGGGAAAATTTGAATGCAACTTATGTACCTACCCCCGTTGTGTTCGTATAAAAGCATGTACCAACTTAATCTTTTATAAATTGTACGACATGCGCACGCGCAACTTTCTTCCATTCAATGAAAATGAACTTACAGTTGACCTTAATACTATCTAATTGAGATTCAGATTGTATCAACTGTACTTTAGGGATAGTTATAGGGCCTGCAGTTTGCAGCTTTTGAATCGCTTTAAGGGACCCGCCCAACTAATACCGACCAGATGTAAACAAGCCCGTATGAATAATTCATTGTTATTGTGCCTCATTAAATAGACCCTTAATTCCAAATCGAAAGCGCATCTAATCGCGCCCATAGTTAAGGAGATCTAAACAAGGTTTGATATTCTACGGCTATTTTATATTCGGCCCCGGGCTGTGGGTGAATGTTAGAAGGAGTCCTCGAATTAGTTTTCTTTCATCTATTCTTAAATTACTTCTCGTTTCGAAGCCATAATAATTCGAAAGTTATTGTGTTTATTTTATCTACCATTGCCTGTATCGTTTAAAATGATTTTCTTAGCTCATTAGAAAAAAATAAACTGAATTTTATATTTTTAGACGTCAGTAATATATTAAGCAGCGGTAATAAAAATAAACATACACTCATAAATGTGTCCATTTCAACGGCAGTGACACTTAAAAATGGGAATGTCTCGACAGACATTATGGTACGAGACAAGACTGATCGTTTCAGAACACGCCTGAATTTATTTAATCGGTTGTTTTGAGCGAGAAACAGTAGCTCGAGACTAAAATAATACGTTCATTAGCAAATAAACAAAAACTGCGCAGTTGTCTATCGCGCGTGCTACTCTACTTAATTACAAGAGGCCTTAATTTAACTTCGCATGTGCCATTTGTTAGCAACAGGTTCATCTTATAACGGGCGCGCATCTGTCAGTACCACATCCATTTTTAGCATACGCCTGACAGGTTTTGCCAGCTCTAGCAAAACGACCAAAAGATTATTTTCTATAAAAAACTATTAAGGTCCATTGATGTACAATCAAACAAGTTATCTCCAAGTCCACCAAAAAATTCCAAAGAAACCAGCTTGAAAAGGTTTTTTGTTCGCAGTGATCATTGATTCCCTCCCACACGAGATAAACATCTATATGCGAAATCTATACCGTGTTTGAAATGCAAACTCCGTAGAGAATTAAAATAAAAAATAACCTTTACCTCTGTATGAATAATAAGCGAAGGAATACATGGGACCATATACAAGAGTAAGTTGCGTCATGCATGGTAATAAGAAGACATTACAAAATTACCCACCATTGTTCTGCGTTCGCGGAACACCGTTTCTTGGTGCGCCCGCGCCGGTATCGCTGCTAATAGGAACCATCATTGTGCATCTGCAGTTCCCATCGGCACGTAGGAAGTCACACTAGGCGAAATTCTATGAACCCATCCACAAAACGCAACCAACCATTGAAGAAATCTACATTCACGTAAGGCTTGTTTGAGACATCGAAACTTGCAATATTCAACGTCGTTACGTGATGATATAATGGAACATTCGTCAACAAGTTTTATGAGATAAAATGTCGTTCCCATGTCGGGGTTCTTTGACACTGAAATCTGTGTAGCACATGTCACAGTTACATTGTTCCAACACGTGTTAAACAAGGTTTACTGACCCCCGGGAACAGCTATCAGTCGACGTCCTGCGGTGACCGTCAATTCATCTTTCTACCCTCCACGACGACCTATTGAAAATCATTTTAATGGTTTTCTAACGAGAGTCTGCACAAAAGATTCAGCTAAGTTTTCTACAATGACGCAAACTGAATGAAGACAAAGAGTTAAGTCATACTAACTTCAAAATAGTTTTTCGATTTCCGTGATGATCCTTCGTGAAAGGTGCACGTGACTTGCTGAAAGGCGCGTGGCAAGACGTCGAGCGGAGATGGATGTCGTCGTGTCGAGCGAGCCGCCCTACGTGACCATGAATTTAAGAATCCCTAAGCTAAGTCATACTTCAACACTTTAAGGAATCCGAACCGATGGATCACGCTACCCAATAATATGAAATTCCCTAAGACAAATCGAAATACCAACATCCATTTAATTTTGTATGAAGCGTGTAAAAAATGACGCTCATAAAACATCCCTTTGTTGGTTGAACTTTGACTCCCATCTTCATAAAATATTCGTATCTCCGATGCGAGTGTTTTTGTGTCTATCTGAGATATGTTTGAAACAAAACGTAAAAAAATGTGTGGCAGCAAAAACGTGGAAGAGTCATTACGCCGCTTTGTCCTGTGAGGATAATTTGGAGGGTCCACTGTTTCGGCGCGTACGCAGCGTTTAAATCATATTCCGGGAAGTGGGCATTGTGCCCGGCGCCGCTCTGCTGCACAGCCTGCCCCGCAGGGTTGCCTACTGTTATGTATACCAAGGAAACAAAACACTACTACTTGTTTTACAACTCATTACAAGAGCAACTAATCTTTTTACTAGAAATCGCAATCAAAGTTTAAATTCTTTAATAGAAATAACATAATTTGAAGTCAAGGTGAGCCCGTCTTCTATTGATTAGATTCAATAGATGTGTTAATGGTGCCCGTCAGCCAATTAAACCATCGAGAGGTGTTCAATGGAGATCTAACATGCAGGTATTGTTTCGAAACATGATCACTTTATTCTCCATACACGCAATCGAAAGAAGCCTCCATCTATCAAGTTACTGTCGATTCGAACTTGGTTTTGCTTTTGGCTTTTGACGATAGCTATTTTACGTAACGACCAATGAAAAGTGGGACAACGGCAGCTAGTTATAAACATAAACATGCAATGCACAACAGATTATATTTCCTTTGTGGGTTTTAAAACACTTTCTTTGTTTTGGAGTACCTATTTTTCCCTGATATCGCACTTTGTTATCTTTTTACTTAGCTAGTCGCCTACTTCTATGCTCAGTTTTGTTCTACATAGTAAATGGTACAAAATGAGGTCAAAACACGTTATTAGCGAATCAATCAGGTTCTCTTCACTGTTGCTCAAATGATGACTTGCGAGGTGATGTAAAATAAACGGAAAACTGATATTGCGTAAGTAGAAACCAGTACTCAGCAGTAGTTTGTGTGTACTCATGTTTTGCACTCATTCGGTAAAATTCATCGTTTTATTCCACCACACGTAAAGAAACGTTCGATCTTGATTAATGACTTGGTCGTAAAAAATTTATATGCAATTATCGAGTACGATGCATTGTGGTTGAAAATGAGCTGTCATCAATAGGGTAATTCCGGGATATACGCCCCAGCGGGATATGCGCCTCAGTGCAGTTATGTGAAATGTAAAACACACACACAAAAAATTGCTTTATTATACAATTGCGCTCCTCACCCCCTTCAGTCTGCCACAAAGCGTTGGCGCGTGCGGATGTGCGTAGGACTGTTTTAGGCGGCGACGTGTCACACAGTCGGAATTTTATTTTATGGACGAATTTTGGCCTTCTATAACTTTGGATTTGACAGATAAGTTTATTTCTTTATTATGTCTAAAGGGGGAGAAGGGTATGTAGATTGTTAATACGTTCAATTTTTTAATAAAATATTAGAATTTATATTTTTTTTTGATAAGGGCAAATTTCCCTGTAAAAAGGATATGTGCCCCGTTGTGTTTTGGGATAATTGGCCCTAAGGGCACATATCCCTTGCTTGGCTTTAATGTATGTCTAATGTTTTAGATTGGAAATGCCTCGGAAATATATACTATGCTCCCGGACCAACGCCGCTGGATACCCCGTCCGCCAGCGAACGCGGCGAACGCGGTCAACCGGTCGAGGAAAACCTCCCGGACGCATCCGACTCGCTGCCCCCTGTGAAACCCGACGGGTGCAGTCAGTTCCGTGAGCACGGCTCCCGGACCGCCGCAGGCTACCTTGTCTGCCAGCAAGTTCGGCGAGAGCTTTTCGACCGGAAGAGGAAGGCCTCCCGGTCTGACGCATCCGTTTTGTTATCCCACTCTAGCTCGGCGGGTTCAATCTGTTTGGCTCGACCTTGGCAAGCTCAAGCCAAGCTAAGGTCGAGCCAATCCAAGCCAAGGTCGAGCCAAGCCAAGCCAAGGTCGAGCCAAGCCAAACCGAGCCAAGCCAAGCCTAGCCTAGATCAGGTCAAGTTTGAACCAAGCCAAGCCAAGGTCGAGCCAAGCCAAGCCAAAGGTCGAGCCAAGCCAAGCGAAGGTCGATCCAAGCCAGGCCAAGGTCGAGTTAAGCCAAGTCAAGGTCGAGCCAAGCCGAGCCAAGCCAAGCCAAGGACGAGCCAAGCCAAGCCAAGGTCGAGTCAAGCCAAGTCAAGGTCCAGCCAAGCCAAGTCAAGGTCGAGCTAAGCTAAGCCAAGCCAAGTTCGAGCCAAGCCGAGCCAAGCCAAGCCAAGGTCGAGCCAAGCCAAACCAAGGTCGAGCCGAGCCAAGCCAAGGTCGAGCCAAGCCAAGCCAAGATAGAGCCGAGCCAAGCGAATCCAAGGTCGAGCCGAGCCAAGCCAAGCCAAGGTTGACCCAAGCCAAGTCAAGGTCGAGCTAAGCTAAGCCAAGGTCGAGCCAAGCCGAGTCAAGGTTGAGCCAAGGCAAGGCAAGGGCACATATCCTCTCCAAGGGCATATATCCCGTCCACAAAAATTGCTCTGGGGCATATATACGGCATGTGAGGCATATATCCCGGACTGCAGCTTTATTTTTAATTGAGAATATACGGTTCAGTAATAGGATTCTTATCAAAAAGACATACAAAATCAATAAACAAAGTTCCAAAGTTTGTATATTTACTAATATCATATGCTGATTATTTGTAAACAAATAGATATGATCAAATAAAAATTTGTTGGGCATATATCCCGGAATTACCCTATATTTTCGCAGTTATACGATATGATGAATTTAGTTAAAGAATTTAACGCTTGTCCAAAACTCTTGAACACTCGAGAATTAATCGAGATGTATATTTTAATGAAAAAAACGTGAGATAATACACCGGCGCGGCACCCCACCTGGGCTTATCAGAAACATCCAATCCCATGCATCAACGGGTGACGCAAATCCGATCAAAAATTTAACGGTATTCGGATTTTAATTCTTCAAAAAGCTCTATCGGCTTCCAATGTAATTTATACTCACCTAATGCGATTATTACATAACATATTTTTACCTTTGCGCCCATAAAATAATTTTGGAGATGACACGCATACGTTAGTAGTATTAGGTAAGAAAGGTAGTAAAATTCCATATAGGTTGAAAGCATTTATGGTTGTCGCCTTATGAAATTACAAATAAAACTCTATATTTGATGCGGATGCATCAATCAAGTAGTCTTTGTGCCGAAAGGACATAGTGGGCGGGTTAACGATGTCGGTTTAAATGTCACTTGGTGTTCAATCAGGCGATTGCTGTAACTGGGGTGCTGTCAGGCCTTGATCGGTTTGTCAGGTCATAGTGCGACCGCTGGGCTTGTACCGGGCGCAATCAGGCCGCCCATACGCGGCCGGCGGCCGGCGACCGGCGTCCAGCCCGCAGGCACCCGCAGCCGCATTACGTGCCGGCCCGAGGCCGAGTGCTTTCTCCCTTGGACTTATTTAAAAAAGTCTCCAAGCATGATTGACGCACGATCTATTGTTAACATAGATAGTTGCATAACTGATTTGATGTGCCGTCACTCAAACGAATATTTTCAAAAGAGAGGGTTTTGTTAATGTGTAATGATGCGTATTCTTTGTGCTTGCCATTTAATTGTGAAGCAATGTGCGTGTCCGTTTAACCTATGTACCAATGATTAGATTACTAAAGATGCGGGTCGATTACATGCTTCATTGATAGACTTATTGATTTAGGAGTTATTGTTGCTGACGATCTTTACAACATCATCACACTCCAAACCTATCGTGCCTCATCTGAGCAGTTGAAAGCGTATAAGTAATACTTGGAGATCTATAAATATTCATGTTAGAAACTCATTATTAGACGAACATCAGCTAATGTTAATTAGTTGGTTGTACGCTGCTATAACGTCACTTAGTGAGTAATTCTATTCATAGCTTAATATATGGTTCAGATTTACACAACTACAAAACAAAGCCGAGAACATTTCTTTTGTTTCGTCGCTATGATTGCTTGTTCAGGTTGAGAGATGTTGAAACTTTATAGTGTGCTATTATCTCGAACAGTCCTCATCTCCGACTCCATTTGAATATGTGCCCGTTTCGTTCCCGACGGATTTAAAAAGGCTTTCAAGATGGGTCCCGCATATTGAATCAGACAATGCGCGAAATTTTACAGTCAATTGTGAGCGGTCTTTTATTTTGTAATTATCTTACCTGGCAGTTTGTTTGAAGGATTGTTTACTGGTGCTTATTGGAGATGGGTATTGTGGGGTTGGTGAGAGGTAGGTGGGGGGAGGAGGTCGATGGCCGCGATCTCCTGCGATATTCGGCTCGGTGCAACAGCGGGCGCATCCTACATCATTCCCAATCGGAAATTTTACGCTTGATGTCTTCTTCGGCCACTGCTTTCTTTATAATTTACGACTGCAACATAATTGCCGCTCTGTTTTTTGTCTTCGTTTATTATTTTGATTTTGACTTATTTTGTTACTTTACATTAAAATGATTTACAACTCGTCCTAAACTCATCACATTTATTTAGTTCGAAAATGGTTATATCAACTTTCGTTTTGTCCGTTTGCGCATTTCTAATGTCTTCTATAATAATTAATAACTTTCAATTTGAGAGAAAAAGCATTTGATTGGAATTGATTTTGTAGATTTGATAGTTTTAATCTTGAACTCGTAAGAAAGCGTGACCTCCATACAAAAGACATCAACGCGCGCGCTCGTACGGAAAATAATCACGTTTTCTTTGTTTTATCGTTTAGATACTTTGTTGTTTGATTTAAATATTAATTAATAAATAATAAATAAAACACTTAAATATTAATATTAAATTGGCTAAAAGACCGGAAATACAAGCAGTTTAAATGTAGTTAGGGTATCATTTGATGGCTGCCTATTCCCTTCTAATCGCGATCAAGCTACGTCTGAATCGGAAGTGGCGAAGGCTGGTTAGAGGCTGTATATCCCAGCAGGCAGGTTAGGGCACCTTTCACTTTCCTCATCTAACGTGCTCACTAAACACGCCCTTCAACAACAACGTACATACATACTCATTTCTATATCCCTTACGGGGTAGGCATTATAGCTTTCGCCACGTCTAACAATTTCTGAGATGCACTTCAGTTAGAATTGTGTATGCTGTGGTAAATTGCAATAGAATAAGATAAGATCTCACTGTAGACTTTGCAGTATGCTTTGGAAGAGGAGTATTTGAAAGGGGGTATAAATAAAAAAAAAAAAAACGTGCTTTGCGAAAGTTGTTATTTATCATCAGTAGAGCATTTACACCCTGTATATCATGGTTTTTATTACTCTCAGTCCATATAGAAACTAATTTTGTGTGTAAAGACCGTCCGACACGTGAATTGTATATTGTGTACTTTATTTTTAAAAAAATTATTCACCTTTGTCCAACATAGTAAAACAGAACGTTTAGTTTAAAAACCGATAGAATAGAACTGACCTAATTTGTACGTGCCTATTATCTTTTATCTGTTATTGGTCGGTATCTAAAGCTGTCCATCAAATTAAATAACAGCTCAAAGTTACACGATCACATCACAGTTGGATGCACATCATTATAGCTACATTATATCATCACGGTGCGATACTGGCCGATAAGGTATTGGGCCGTAATGTATGACCCCAACTCGAAGTAGTATCACACGCTCATGACCTATTCTATTACGTGGGTTAAGCACTATCAATGAGTGATGTTTATTTGAAATGGTGTTTTAAAATCCCTTCAAAGTATTAGTGTATTCACTATGGGATTTTTCTGGCTCAATCTTGGACTCTACCTCTGAAACTTCTGGTCAAAACTAGACATAATGGGGATAAAAAAGCAAAGTCAAATAAATAAATAGGTACTATCAGAAAAAAGGTTATTGTGTTGTAGGATATCGTATTACCCAAAACTGAGGAAGGAAATAACGAAACTGAAATTGAGACCGTCATATTAGCGTTACTTCGCAACTTACCGTTATATAACTATGTAACTAGTTACAACATAATCTGTCGTTGTAATTAATCAGCCATATTGATAGATGACTAATGATAAATCTATTTAAGGCTTTTGGGTCATGTATTAAATTTCTTATTGGCTTACTTTATTACCTATTGGTGCATAAAATTGAGATAAGAATGGTAATGTTTGGTTTGTGAAAGGAAGCTTCGTTGAACCTCTTGACATTAAAGATTGCTTAAGTAGGAATATAATGTAATATTATAGACTCGTGCTACAAGTCTTGTAGATTTCAAGATGGACCGTAGTTTCGAAATAACATTAGGTGGTACCTACATAATCAAAAGCCATTCTATATTTTATTAACATTTATTATTTTGTAAATGTCGTATAAATTCTTCGAACCAAATTTAAAATTAAGTCCAATGTCATTTACCCAAATAATTGGCCAAAATTGAATTCAATTTCACAAAAAGAAAAAATGCAGACATCATTATGGAATGAGTTCTCTCTCCAATAAAACTTTCGTGGCGCCATTATCAATCCAAATTATTGCTTTCCTTCGGCCCTTAAACTGAAACATTGCAATCATTTTAGCATTCATTGACGTTTATTTGAAGTCAGTTTCAGATACTGGTCAAACCAGGCCCGCAATGAATCTTGCAATTTGAGGCAGTTGCTTCTGTGTATTGGTTTAAAGGTTCATTGCCGAAAGTTATTAACGGTGTAATGTGCAAGTAAACGGCGCGCAAGTTCCCGGAATGCAATCAGAACATGAGTCACCGACACGGAAACTGTGGGTCAGTGAAAACAGTTCGGGTCAACTTCAGGTTCGATTCAATGATAACTTGAGACAGTCTTTCTTTTTCTTGGAATTTTATTTCGGCTCTTGTACGTTAAAAAAATTACAATACAAGAAAAAACTGTGTGTATATGCGCTGGTAACGTTTACAGCATGAACTGAACGACCTCCCATCACTCATAGAATAACTATCATAAACATTCTAAAATTACGATCATAAACTTGGCATTTAAAGCGCTCAAGGTAAAAGTTGTTTATCAAAAACTAGGCCGGAACAATGATATCCGATTAATTTCTTCTGTATCATCTCACAAGTGACATCCCATAAAGGTCATCTCACAGCGGGTGGTAAAGACAGCGACACATCCACCATTGTTGTAAGCGATACGGCACGAACTGTCGACTCATCCCGCCGGAGAAAACGCCAGATTACTGATAACACATTTCACTTTTGTATAAATACCGCTAAATGTGCGAAAGGTCACCAGGTGAAGTTTGTTTCTACCAAAGAATGTGTTGTGGCGAGTGCGAAATCCTACGTTGTCATAAAGAGGCGCCAGAGAAATACATGTCAGATTTAACAAGGTTTTTTTGCTGAAAAGATCCTAAGCTATTCAAAATAAGCCAACGTAATTTATGAGCATCTTCATAAGTACGTTATTCAAATGTTTCAACAAAACGGTTATAAAACTAGAGACTGACGTTGAACAATGACCTGGATCCGTGGTTGTGAATTTGTGGGTTCCGTAACACAATGCCGCCAACAAAATAACGAGAACAATGCGAGCTTCTCGTAGAAACAGAGGCGCTATTGAAAGTGTTAATTCCGGTTAATTTGTCAATATTAACGCTGTTAGTAGATTAGTTACAAAACACGAGGAAATCAGAACCACCAGGCTGTGTTACAGCTACTATATTTGCGGGCTTTGACCTCAAAGAACTTGCATCTCACGTTTCGTAAGAATCAAAAGCGCATGTTTATGTTGGCAGAACGGTGTTTTGTTCCTTTTATAAAACTTTTCCAAAGGTCCGAAAACACTTAAGAGCAAAGAATATGTGAGTATAGGAACTGACCCTTCTTAAAATATATTATAAAGCTTTTAAACTTCAAGTAAAGAGTGAAGTTAACGACCACAACAGCGACTGTAGGCGTGTCTAAGGAGGAGACGATAGCGATAAAGATAACCGCGTAAAAGTGCTGCGTACGGGTACGAGTACGAGCAACCTCTATCGGCGCACGCGTTCCTTATCTATCTGCTTTTGGGCCAGTTCCCTCGTTATCTCTTACGTCCCCACTTACTCTAAAACAAACATTTGACTTAGAAAGTGCAGTTCCGTGTAACACGTCCACAGATAACCCGACGGGCCTGGCTCTTGGCTCTTGCCCCGAATTCTCGGTACCAGGGATGATGTCTGACAGGTGTTGATTTTGAGGCAAACAGTAAAAAACGATTTCCAAACAGCCTTTTCATCAACAAACGTTCGACTAATCTCTTTTTAAAAGATACTCGTTTTTTAGTTTGAATAGCACAAATATTTGTCTATTGTCTGATTAGATAAAATCTTTAAAGAGTTTTCAAGAAACATCCAAAGGATTAATGTATTGTTGTGTTCGTACCTCCTTTAGATATGAACATTAGAAGCAATCTAGTTAGGCAATAACTTAGCTAATGCTTAATAGGAAGTGAAGGTATTATCTTGCCGTACTTAGCCAACTTTATCACCTTGTTGACAGTTGAAATGCAAGCAAACACAGTTTCGTGCGGCGCGGCTCAAAGCCCCAAAGAGTGTCGGGTCACTGCTGCAACTCGACACCACCGCGCCGATTAGAACTGTCAAAACCATTAGAAAAACATTTATGTCTAGTATCATGTATAATTGTTATCATGTTTAAATAAGGTTGGTTATTGGCGTAGGTGTAGCGATTACAGCGTACGTTGGTCGTGTAACGGTTGTGGTGTCAGGCGTCCATTCAAATGAAAATCACGCCGCGTCCGCCCGCGCGGTTGTGCGCACTTTACTGTAATTACTTACAGCACAATAACTCGCGGCCGTGTCATGTCGATACCGATATCCTTAATAGCATTATGGCATCACCCGCCTCTTAAATTTTTGCATACATTTTATCCACCGTTAATTTTAATTTAGCAGATACATGTCACACGTTAATGCTCTAAATAAGCTTCAAAGACAAACCATGTTTAATTATAAATACCAACTTACGAGTTCATATTGATACAGCTCGCAGAAGCTTAATAACAGACAGAATATTAATACGATGATAAGCAAAGGCATGGGTTCTGATTCTGAGAACATAATGGAATCGGGTAGCACGTAGCACTGTCAGGTCCAGTGATGGTCGTGATTCAAACGCATAATTTTACGATCCACTGAACACGGCTCCATTCAAATCGAAATCACTCGAGTCACTTCAATCCTAAGCCTTTCAACGTTTTCAAAAAGAATTTTCTGATTTAATTTATGTAAATCTTTGATATAAGGCATAATTTATCTCACAGTTGTGCGGATAGTTTTGTGCCATTCGAATGCGTTCTGCAATCCTCCGGCGGGATCCCGCGTACGTGACTTCGTTAAAGCGTCAGTTGACTAAAGGGCGTTAACAGAGGAAGAGACTGTTTAAAAACGCAGATAGGATACAATGCGTGTAATATTCTCACGGTGGATTGTCCCTGCGGTAATAATAGGTAGCATTGTCGTGGACACGCTTGGAGGATCGTCTCGTGAGGACCCGGGAAGTCACCCTCGGGACGTCGACGCATGCGCATGTACTACGCGATGAGAATGTAGATTCCAGACGTTACGTTTTAATAGGCACCTCTAATAGGCTATATACTTGGTTGAATGCATATCAAGATGCAATTACTTTGATATTGTATCCTCCATTTTAAAATTGTGATATATTGCTGTTGAATATTTTATAGATTTGATATCTTGATCATGGAAGAACAGAAGAAAAGAACACTGATGAACTTGATCTGATTCTAAATGCTTGTAGCAAAGTCCTTATTTTCTGAACTATGTAAAGGTATCTAAGCGTATTAACTAGCTGTAACTGACTGTGCAATGTGACTTGTACTAATATTCTGTTCTCTATCGTTACAGATCGAGCGGTTGGCGCAATACGAGCGGCTGGTGGGAGGTGGGTGCGCAAGGCGCCGGGCCGCGCGTCTTTCGGACCTGGAGAGGGTGCAAGACCTGTTTCCCCACGACTACCTCGCGCTACATGACGCTGACGCACCCAGCGCCCTTGCCACTCATCATGCACAGGTTTGTAGAGCATTATATGGATGGAGCTGCACGTATCTCATACCTGGAGACGATGCGAAACCTATGCCTGTAGGCGCATTTGTCTGACCTCGAGCAGGACCTGTTTCCACACGATTACCTCACTCAGCACAACGAAGGATACACTCAGCTATTACAGAGGGCGTATTCAGTCTCATCAAAATCAATCATGTTCACCCTCTGATCTTATTTTTGTTGAAATTAACGTACTAACGTCTATCTTGCAATATTTTATCGATGATAATTGTCTTTTCCAGAAATCAAAGAGTCTCCGCAAGCGCCCCAGCTTGGACATCGGGGGCTCTGTCACGGCCAACAGCAACTCCCTATCGCCACGCACCTTCATTATGGAGGCGCCGGTCCACCTCTGCCCCCTCGGCACCACCTCCCCACCGCTCGACCGCCACCTCTTCCTCTTCAGCGACTTACTTCTTGTCGGGAAATCACGAGGCACCAACTGCTTCAAGCTGAAAGAAAGCGTCAGACTCGCCGAGATCTGGCTTTCCCTACCCGACGGCGATGATACGGGCTTCCTCATCGGATGGCCAACATTCACCGGCGTGGCCAATTACTTAGCCACTTACCCCACACAGGCTGCGCGTGATACCTGGTACAGGTACGTCCTTGACATTAGCCATTATGAGTCTGATTGCCGTAATTGCTTTATGATTGCCCCTCTAATGTCACGTTTCGTTGCAGGAAAATACAGAACGCTTTAACCGCGCAGCTGGCGACTGAACCAAAGTCGACAAACATCCAAATCTTTTATAAGGATTTGCAGAGTTCTATTGAATTCGTAAGTATACTTTGTTCATCTTGTATTGCTTTATGTTTCTATTGAGCCTTTGCGGCAGTAGGTACTAGGTAGGTACTTTTCAACTTTTGATATTTCCTTCCATGCTAGATAGGGAACGATAGAAAAACATAGAATGTGCCAGGTGCTTGTCGGGTATGTTGTATGTGATAGAGGCGTGAAAAGTGTGATATTTTCTCTTCCAGTGCAAGACGGTATCAGTAAGTCCGGAGATGAGCGCCAGGTTCGTGGTGCGCCAGGCGCTGCACGTGTTGCAGACGGGCGGGGGAGAGGTGGACCACGACGTTGAGGGGGAGGGGGAGAACGACGCCGATGGCAGATGGGGCGCGGCTAAAGAGTTCACGCTGTGTGTCCGCACGGCCAGGGATGCGCCGCCGACGCCACTGCACGGCATCGAGAGGCCGCATTCTATACAGGTAGATAAATCATCAATGATACGGGTTGTAAGGGGCAGCTTTTGAAAACTGATAGGGGTTGAAACTGAAACTTTCACGAACAAAATCTTTTAGGAAAAGAAAAAATATTCGCGTCCCCATACAAATTGTCTGACCGATCGGGATGGTAATTTTTGTATGGGAAAGAATTTCCTGATGAAAGTTGTTTAGTTTAGACGATTGAGCAACCCGTATCAGTTTGCGGGCAGATCTCCTTTACACTCAATATTTTTCTAATGTATCAGCTTTATAGGATCATCCTTAGTCTGATGTTGAAATATTTGCGTAAAGAGATAGATCAAAGCAATTTTAATAGACTAGAAATGTTTAATAATAAACTACTATACTTTAACTATATATTATCTTATTCCTAAATATTATTATCTACTTCCAGATGTCAAGAATACGGCAGACACTATCAAATGAGGATGGGTTCGACTTGGAGCACGTAAATGCTAAAAACAATCCTTGCGGTCTGGTCTTTGAATTGAGGAAGAAGAATCAAGGACTGAAAAAGTAAGTTACAAATAAGATAAATGTCTGGCGTAATATATAATAAAAGGCATTTTAGTACAATCCAATATATTTTATCCTATTTCACTTTTTATGCTGAACATTTGACATGCTGATCCAATCTTATATATTTGCTGTTGAAACGTGTAAGTATGTATAGTTATATTTGGATAAAATATTTTTGATACTAATTAGATAATGTAGTTGGAGTATGTGCTCACAGTGCTATATCATGTTTATATTTTCACACCTCTTCATCTATACTAACCTTATTTATTTTTCCAGTGGCAACGCAACGCCCGGCCGTGGTCTGCGACTGCTACGCCGTGGCGGACGGCTATTCGGCGTGGCTCTGACCAGATTGTGCAATGGAACCCCACCACCAGTGCTGCTGCATGCTTTGAAACGATTGAGGGCTACAGCGCCACTAACGCATGGGGTGTTCAGACGTAGTGCGAACGCTAAAGCGCTGAGATTGCTAAGAGATAAGGTAAGCATCTAGTTGAATATTTTTAGTAAGGTCTCAGTCATATCGTCATAAGTTAGTGTAAAAATGCGTCATTACTGAGAGTTTTCGTTCACGAGCAGCATGCGCGCATAAATTATCTATAGACGCCATATCATAAATGCTTATTATTATATAGGTAACGTATGCGCGCGCAGGAATGCTCTTGGTGAGGACGTTTTTGACTGCATACATTTTGGTGCCGTGACCAGGATCAACGAAATTCTTTCAAAAAAAAAAACAGTCAATGAATGTCAAAACTTTTCTCCCACTCCAGTTTTATTTTACTACGTTTTTTCTCAACAAAAAACGTGATTCGAGTGCAAAAACACAAAAATATAAAACCATACTTTTCCACAGCTGGATACCCTGGGTCCATGGGCGGAGGGATGCGCGGAGCTGGACCGAGCCCCAGTGCTGCTGCTGGCTGCTCTCGTCAAGGAATTCTTCCGAGCCCTGCCGCAGCCGCTCCTCGCTTCCGACCTCTACCCGGCTTGGCTACAAGTACTCAGTAAGTTATCAAGATTTTTCCACAATTGGCTTATTTTGAACTTGTACTTAGTACCGAACTATTCTCCAAAGAAGGACAAAAAAATACTAACAAACAAACAAATCCGAACTTAATAATAAATTCTTCGATGAAACTGAATTTCAAACTGATTTCCTTCCTTCTATTACAGATTTACCACAAGCTGAAAAAGTTACGGCCGTGCGCTCCCTGCTGCTCAAGCTGCCAAAGTCGCACTACAACATGCTGACTTACTTCGTGTGCCTGCTGCAAGCTATCGCGAAGAAGTCCAACATAAACCTGATGTGCCCCATGAATCTCGGAGTGTGCGTCGGCCCTAGCCTGCTGTGGCCCAGCAGCCCCTGTGACAAAGCTCCCAAAGCAGTGCCAAGTGTTGTAGAACTACTTATTGTTAAGGCCGAAGCGCTGTTTGGACCACAAATATCTGGTTTACTCGGCAATGGAACTCCAGAAAATTCAAACGCGCTGCTCGATTCCGGCGCTGAAGAAAGTGACAGCCTACACTCTGTTGGAATTTCGTTAGACTCTATGGAGTTGTCCACGCCAAGGAAAGAGAAACTATCTTTGAGCAGGGATTCTGGGCTGACGCTATCCGAAGATGATTCCAACAGTAATGGAGGCAACAGCCCGGCTCCGCGCAATATACTCCACAGCCTTTCGGCACCCACTTGCAATCTCCAACAAGAATCTAAATTAGTCACACGATATACCACCGATACTAACCACAACGTCAACGGCTTGCCACATCCCTCTCAGCGTCAGAACATTTACTCCAATAAAACGGAGATTTACAACGGCAAACAAGAGGACTTATACACATCTTCATACATTGGAGACAGATACGTTCACAATTCAATAAACGTGGGCATCACAAACAGTAATGATGACAGGAATTACGTGACAAAAACTGCAGTCCAACGTTCCACAGCCGACATTTATGGACAGAGTCCAGCGAAATACATTACTGGTTTAGAACCACAAAAACCACCGAGAAGTATCTCAAAGGCAGCTCGCAATTCAAAAGTGTACAGCATGTACGCAGAAACACAAGAAGTTGATAAAACGATTGTAACCAACAAAAATTTCAGCAGAGCTAAAAGTTCAGATAATCTTTTAGAAGCGAAACAAGAATTAATAGAACAAACCAAACGCGATTTGGTTTCTAGTCAAGAAAACATTGTATACAGCAACATTCACGACCTCGCTATGTTCACGGAGAACCTTCAACGCCAGAATCACTATCAAACACATGCAGAACTGCTATCGAATTCAAATACGAAATATTCTCGAGTATACACCGGATGGGAGAAAAAGAGTCCCATTTACAGCACGACCAATGGCACAACAGAAAATATTTATGGACGAATGAGCAAAGGCCAAGGAGAATCGTCACAGAACCAATCGGATGGTAAAATGACACCGGCAGCCACCATTTTTACACGAAATGACTGGTCTCGTCAAGCAGCGAGAACGAAGAGTTTGGAAGTCAGCGAAGAAGGACAGAATGACAGGAACCGCAACGGCAACTACGAGGTAAACATCACACAAGTCTGCCGCAAGAGACGGTACGATCCCGCACACTTGTGCTCGAAGAAGTGCACAGCTTCACCGACAAATAACAGAGAATTAGAGAAAAACATGATGAATCCGCTCCAGAACTCCTACTCGTACATAGATAATTTACACAACGGTAAGAACGACGAAAATAAAAATCAGAAAATGCGCAACTACAACAAGTTGAATCAGTCGAAGTCTCTAGCAAACATTATACTGCAGAGCGACTCGAGCAGCAGCGACACGCTGTACCAGCCGCAGAACTCGTTCAACAGCCGCTCCACCGAGTCCACGGCCAGCGAGAACTCCTTCGAGAACTGCTACACCACACAGTACATCGAGCCTCTGTACACGTCCGTTTACAACAGGAGGCGAGATATATTCCACGAAGATAAGGCGAAGAACATGTTTACTTCGGACATCTACAAGGCGACGCCGACGTCAGTGCAGCCAGATTATAGAAAAGCCGAGGAGAACAACAACAAGAAGCCAGTGCACATGCCGCCGCCGGTGCCGCCGCGGAAAGTGGTCTACCAGCGGGTGCTGAAGAAGTTCCAGCCAGTCCACGTGAACAAGGACGACAAGGCGTCGCGGTCCAAGTCCGTGCCGCCGGTATACAGGGACCCACCGAACGGACAAGACAAGAACGGTCAGAACGTCTTGGCTCTCGACTGCTCAGAGTCTGACACAGAGTCAGAGTCCTACGTTTAAACTGTTCGCAGCACAACAAACGTTAATCATTTTGAGGTGCAATAAATTTATGCTGATATACATTAGATACATACATAGTGATGTCCGAAATAGGTGGAATGATATTTTATGTAAACTGTCCCACTAAAGAATACAACCTATCTTTGATTCGCGAAAGCGTCACGACATTTTTGACGCTGCAGCAGTACCTACTAAAAGTCGTTATGGAGAAAAATTACACACCGTAGATGCATTCTTTACTGGATTAGTATGTTATATTATAGATGTGCAGCAAATGTTATCTCGATGTATTTCTTTGCGATTGAAGTGAATGAATGTTGTTATGAATTGTAATGATGTGAATCCCGCCTGAAAAATTTAAACTTGTGACCATAACCCGAGATGTTTTGGTGATGTAATTCCAAAGAAGTAAGAATAGTTTGCCAAGATAATGATAATTGTAAATCGATGTTTCATTATTTTATATAATTAACCTTACTATAGCACACTATAGTAGATGTTTGTATTAATACCAGCCACGTTATTTTAGAGAATTTTATGTAATTTGAATAGATGTCGTGTTTAAAATACGTAATACTTTTGACTATATTTGTGTCATGTATGTTTAAGTTTTAATTAAAAATATTATATTGACGTAAAAGAAGTATGCCTGTGTATATAATGTATGATAAAATTGTACCTACATATTATACTAAAAATATATTAATGATTTGTAATGATGCCTGCTGTTTGATTTCAATCTAAAATATTTAAAATCAGATACTAGTAAAAAAATATACAAACGAGAGCATGGAGTAGCAACTGCAAGGAAAATAAATTGAGGAGTTTGATATGAAAAACATTTGTTTACCTATAAAATATTAACAATATGAAAAAGAGACAGATTTATAACCCACATGCGAATTTGGAAAATCAAAATGCATTTGATTTCATAAAATAATAATAATTTATTCATGAGCATACTTTAAAATCATCACAGTCATAAATACATCATAAATTCAATTCATAAAAACAAATTGTAATAAAATCTTAACAACAACACATCAACTTAGCTTAGTAGACACAAAATTTTACTTCATAATATTTACAACTTTTGAAAATAATAATAATAATAAAACAGTTAAAAAGGTTTTAAATTTGGAATGTCAAAAGAGAAAGAATTAAAAAACAAATTAATACTTAGTAATCGTTGATGTCTTTTGTTCGTAAAAGTTATGCTGAAGGAAAGACATCAACGAAGTCTTAAACGAAATGTTTTATTTACAAAAACATAAAATTATAAAATGTGTTCTTTAAAATTGTGAACGGCACACACAATATGACAATTTGATACTATAATACTTCTTCTTATAACTAGTAAGTACATTCACACTGTCGCACTGGTGACATAACTAAACGGCACTTCCAGATATCTATGATATAATTTCTTTGAAGTCAAAAATATTACTATTTATTTAGCAGCTACATGATGTTTTTAATTTAATAACATGAATAAATTGAGAGTAAAGCTGTGTTGAAATAACTTTTGCCTCGGCTTTTAGTCTTATATCATGTTCATAACACTGCTACTTAAATCAATTAATATTTCTTAGTTCATATTCATAATGCTTTTTTACTTGCTCGCTTACAGCTGGAGAGCTCATTCCATTCAATCAGCCATCACATACTCAAATTTGTAATAACCTATTACGTCTTAATAACAGGTAATGAGACAGGTATCGCGACAGCAGTTTCATTGGAATTACTAACACTGGGCCTCTTATCTTCTTCTGGCTCTGGAGGCACGTAGTTCCACTCCTGGGTCTCGCAGGAGCCGAAGAGGATGAAGTAGACGGCTGAGGCGAAGTAGACGATCGCTCCTGTGATGAATACTGGCCGCCATTCGTCGAAGCCGTTCTGTGGAAAGAAGAGAGTGAAATTCATAAGTAAAAGGAAAGAATTTATTGGAGAATAGAAAGAAGGATTTGATAAGTGGTTTAATTAAAAAGCATCAATGTGTGTTGTAATATTATTATAATACGGATTTAACACGAAAGCACACCAACCACTACCTATTTTATGCTACTTAGCAAAGTTATATTACTTGTATTTCTATCCATCGATAAAAAGTGGTATATAGGTTTCTTGAAATAAATCTTTTTGGTATGTTCTTCTCTATGATGTAGGTACCTCTCAAATTTGGAAACTACATCCAACAAAATCCAAGGTGTCCCATTTACATTATTACTACTAATCTGACACCAGGGTTCATCGGGTCGACCGATACCCATACGACAGAAGAAGAACTAGGTAAACAATACACTTACCCCATTCTTAGTAAAGTACGCAGTGACAAGTGGCGTTAGGAAACCAGCCGCATTTCCAATGCCATTGGCAATTCCATACAGCGTCCCCGCGAAGTTGGGAGCCAAGTCTTGATGGTTCACCAGGTTCGTCAGGGTCGCAGCGCCGTTGGAGCCCATGGAGAAGGAAATCAGGGCCACGGAAAGAATCGGAGCGCAACCTGTGTAGCCGAGACCTACGAGGAGTAGACCAGGGACGATGTGGGAGAACAGGCAGAAGAACTTCCTCATGAAGGTAAGGGAGACCACGTTTTGGCGGATGATTCTGCAACATGATAAGTTTTATTGTAGTTACATACATACATACATACATAAATCACGCCTTTATCCCTAAAGGGGTAGGCCGAGCGAAAAACGACCCACAGGTTGTAGTTAACAGGGTATAAAATGGAAATTCTAACTTTTATATGATTGGAAGATTTTCCAACCGGTAAACTGTAAAAAATATTGCTTACCTATCGCCAATAGCACCAAACACTAGTGAGAAGATCATCCTGGCCAGATAGGGCAAGGAGGCCAGCGTGCCGGTGGAAGTGAGGTTGAAGCCAAGCGCGCTGGATACGAACTTGGGCGCCGCGGTCATGATAAAGTAGATTCCCCAGTTGTTTCCAAAGTGAAGCACCACCATGGCCAAGAACGGGAACGACGTGAGGATTTTTCTGAACGGCGGCATCAGCTGGAAGGAAGATGATTTTAATTGTTTTTTTTTTTATGTGCTTGCAGTGTATAGAAATAGATACTGCTATGTTTAAAGATAAGTAAATAAGTAGTTACTATTGGAATCATGACTTATTTTGGCAAAATAATTACAAAATTACGCAATCAAGGTTAGATTTATTGTATTCTGCCTTAGAAAAGAAAACTTAATCTTATTTTGAAATATTTAAATGCAACAAGACAAGCCGTAATCTAAAGGTTATGAAATTCATAATTGTAGTATCTTCGTGAGGACAACGATAAAATTGAATAGAATTAGACCTAGATATTTTTATTAGATATTTATAATTTAAAAATAACTAGAAAAATACAGCAACCGATAACAATGAAGTCATAAAAAATAGAAATAAACACTGTAGATAAGGCACGTCTATTTTGAAATGAATGTTCGAACGTGTTTACTATTTGTAAGGCTATTTCTATGTAAACATTGTAAACCTACTTCTTCGAAGGTTGCAAGGTTGCAGTTTTATAGGTCCCTTTCAATACGGTCATTGAATAGTAAGAGGCTTCTTTATTATTGCATCAAATCCCTTTGCAACACTGGTAAAAATAAACGTATACCAATATACGGCAGCAAATGTCATTCTGCCTCTTCGACACGAAGGTTACCATAACCATGATACCTAGTACTTTCCTTGAAATTTTAGTAACTTACTTTAAATAGGTACTGTTTAAAAGATGTCCCTATATATCATCATCATCGTTAGCTCAAATACGTCCACAACAAACGGCACGAGAACGCCCTGAGCCTCAGGGTATTTATAAAGCGATCTCAAGATTGAGAGCAATATTGAGTGCGGATTTGACAGGTAATTTTGTATTGGAATGACATTTCTGATACGAACTCTAACTCGCTGTCACTTTTGAGAGCTGATTATAAATACGGGCCTAAATTAGGCAGTCCTGATACTATTCTTTTGCTATACTTAACTGATTAACTAAATTTTTAGCAGAAAAAGCAATAAATTGCGTTTGCGTAAGCAATCAACCTCATCATATTTCAGAGAGTTTCCTTCAACATGCACTTCGCATTAATAAATACGCACTTTAGATTTCCCTTGCTGCACCTTGTCGCCGATCGCTTCGAGAATGTACTTCTTCTCAGCGTCGGTGATCCTGGGATGCTGCTGGGGCGAGTCATACACCAGCACCCACCAGAGCACGCACCAAGCCACGCCTATCACACCTGAAGGAGAAACAATTATTACCTCACATTGAATTTAAAAAAACTACTAGAGTACTGTATTATTTGACAATTTGATCTTATATTTCAAAGCTATTCATTTATTCAATAAAAACAATGAGTTTTCAGAATTCTGGTATTATT
This sequence comes from Scrobipalpa atriplicella, assembly GCA_029255725.1. Taxonomy (NCBI): domain Eukaryota; kingdom Metazoa; phylum Arthropoda; class Insecta; order Lepidoptera; family Gelechiidae; genus Scrobipalpa; species Scrobipalpa atriplicella. The sequence goes on from JARACY010001540.1 coordinate 21,734, forward strand.
TACTTTAAGTATAAAGAAATCACTGTGTGTCGTCAATTTCCGTATTTAAAATTACAGGTCGCAACAACCCTGAACTTTAGCGATTACCTGTGAACGCTACATCTTGGTGGCATTTAAATTGTAATCTACTTACAAGATCAAGATCACATTTTTCTTGATACAATTTTCAAACAGGTAGACTTACAGGTAGATATTTTTGTCTTCTCATGAATATAGGTAGATTTTTATTTTAGCCTATTCTGGCAAATCACTGCAAGTGCTGGAGTTTTACCTGGTATGTAAAAAGCATAGTCCCAGCCGAAGTTCTCAATGAGTGGTCCAGTGAGTGACCAGGTAACAACTGTGCCAATCGCTCCTCCAAGCAGGGTGCTGACAAATTTGCCCTTCTCGGCCGGCGGCGCCCAGTGTGCTACCAGCGCGTGGAAGGCCGGGAAATGGAAGCCCTGGAATATGTACAAATTGATATAAGGCTTTTATAATTTATCAATAATAGCTGACAAAAATTGCAATTTTTCTTGCTATGATTGTAATTACCATAAAAATAAAGCGCCGAAGCCCTGCTAAACGTTTGAATTTTTATTGTCATATAAAAAGTATAAAATTATAATAAACAGACCGTGGGTCCTTGGCCTGAACCCCAGAAATAACAGGTCTATTAAGTGAACCTAACTGAGCCTACTAGTCTGCTACGTAGCATTGTATAAGTTTGTTCACAAAGGAGCATCTCATAAATTTTTACCATAAGCTTCTGTCATTAAGATTAGTTTGGAGAAAAAAGTAGGTAAGTACCTAGTTAAATACATTTTTCAAGGTAAAATCTAATTATTCCAATGCACAAAATACCGTGAAGTAACTAATTACATACGGGTTGTTATTATCACGCGTTCTTGAAGTCATAACCGCAAGGTATGGCGTTCGTTATCTATGTTGAAACTGAACAAAGAATACTCATGAATCATGCATTTTTAAATGCATTCAATAAGTTATGCTGTGGCACTGATAAGTAGATGATTTTACAAGGTGTTATTTTATTTTCACAATCTTCAAAAGTATTAATTCATAACTAAAATGGTCGTAATGGAAACTATTGAATCAATGATGCCGGTGCATCTAAGAATATCAGATAATATGTCCTTATCAACTGCAAAATCGCGAAAGACTTTGCAGCCAACCATAGAGCTTGAGAAAATTTGAGTATCAGTGATCTTACCGAAGCCAATCCGATGAGGAACCTCGAAGCCACCAGCACTAGGTAATGTAATCTGGCCATCTGAGGGGTCAGCGTAGTGAGGATGGCACAGAACAGCATGGTGAAGAAGATCACGTTCCGAGGTCCCCACATCTCAGCCGCTGTTCCGCCCACCAAGCAGGTGATCGCATAACCCCAGAAATAGCTGGAGAGGATGTAGGCTTGCTGCTGGGCTGTCCAGTTGAAGAGCGTTACGCCTTCTGGCTGTAAAGGATAGAGAGAGAACGATGTTTTAAGTGTTCAGAGGTCAATACAACATCTATTTTCTTACTATTTCAATTAAAATATAATAATTATCATATTTTATTCATACACCTGAAGAGTTTATTTATAGGTATCGCAAGTTGTTTGTACACTTGTGCGATTCAAATATAATTTCAACATAGAAATGATAATACGGATGGAAGTAGGACGAATTCTAGAAAGTTTTATACCTACCTAAATATCACCGTATTTACATTTGTGGGTCAATTTCATACCTACATGATTTCGTAAATATTTGATTCCCTTTTCTGTGGTTTCATAATAATAAACTACAATATCCTGTTGTTGACAAAGATATAGGAAATCGAAAATTGTAGAGGGTGTTGTTTTGCGCAAGTTGCAACATTTTACTATTGAAGTCAAGAATCACATCACACCTTCAAATTATGTGCCAAACCAAACACGTGTGGAAGAACATTATTGTAATCGTGCAACCGTAGGACATAATATACTAGGTAATCTGTGCGTGCAACTCGTGCGTGACAGTTTTACCATGTACAACTGTACACATGTCAAAGTTATAAAAACAGATAATAACCTGATTATACAATAGCATTTGGCACTGGCTGAATTGCTTTGAGCAAAAGCCATAAAACTTAAAAAAAGAACTTAAGATAATTCAAAATATAATATTCGTACTAAATTAAATAATATAAGGTGCGAAATATTGTAAAAAAGGTAACTAAGAATATTAAGAGATAAAAAAATAAATAAGGTAAGAAATTAAGGGTCGTATTTAATCAGCTCTCAAGAGTGACAGCGAATTTGAGTTTGTATCAGAAATGTCATTTCAGTACAAAACGACCTGTCAAATCCAAATTTAATATTGCTCTCAATCTTGAGATCGCTTTATAAATACGAGCCTAAGGTACTTAAATGTAAGAAGGACAAGTTACCTGTCGCAAATGGTGCTTCGTGACCACGGTCGTGTTGCTATCAAACAGTGTCTCGTTGGTAACTATGGCCTTGCATTCGCTTTTCACCCTGCAAAACAAAAGTTAATTATTTATTCAGCAGTAATCGTTTCAGAAATGTAAGTTTAGTTTTTAATAACCGCAATGAGAGCGTTCTTGTGTGAAGGTGATTTGACACTGTCAAACCTTTCCCTCGAGAGTCGCAACAAACAACTAGAAGCTTAGGGATATATATTTATTCTGCTGGGAATGAGCAGCAGCGTAATAGCTCGCACTATGCTCGCCAAACAGCTTGCCAAACGTTGTTGTGAATATTAACAAGTAGACTTTTGTGGCTGATATATGAGTATGTATTGAGAGCGTTACAAAACAATTTTTTTTTTTTTAGGTATCAAATTGTCCTGCTGAAGATAATAAAAATAGTCAATTTTAAATAATTTAGAACACCGTCGACGAGATTGTTTATGATTTAATTTGTCTCAGTCGATAACTACAGAAAAGTCTATAAAAACAGACTATCATCATAAATCCGATGTAGGTATTTCCCTATTTTTTTGATGATTGATTATTGGTAAAAAACAGTGCATAAAATAAATTACTTAAAAGACGTCACATTTTATTAAGACAGTTCCACTTTTATAAATCTAGGGAATGGTGTAAATAAAGAAAATAATAAAATAAATAAACCCTGAAAAATATCCGCTTGTAAGTATTTAAAAAAGGAATTAATTGAAATTTTTATTTAAAAAAAAACTGATCTAATCGTCACAATGACATCTTCACAATTATTACTTATATTAACTGATCATACTCTAAACACTTGACCTTAATGAGATCCCTACTACATAGTAGTAAATGAGACTCGTTTCCTCATGTTAATGACGTTAGGAGAAAGTGTCGTACTCTTATTGAAATATGTGCATGTATGTGTACTTCGCAAGTACAGTCAACGTATGCTAAAACTTATACTACAAATATAATCCCTACTACCACATCTTATGGATGTTAAAAAAAAACATGATCACTCACACTCATAGCCTCCACTAGGATTCCCTGTATCGGGGTGCCATGGACATACACAGAAACATCCACAAGAACACCCAGAAACAGACATTTAAATTCATTATTCAATTGTCTGCCCCGGCCGGGAATCGAACCCGGGACCCTCTGCGTAGCAGGCAGATACACTGCCAACTAAGCTGTGGGGACCATCAATGTCATGTTTGTAAGTCTCTGTTGATAAAATCAGCGCAGGTTTGACTTGTCGGTATAAAGCTCGTAGTAATTAAAAGCGTATAAAAACAGTGTAGAAAATTCCAATCTCAACAAGTAAAAAAACTGAAACAAACAGACTGGTTTAGTACTTATGCCTTCTCGTACTTTTATACTTGACTTTATAAAATATCCTGTTTGTCTATAGTCATGTTTATAGTTTGTCCCTTAGCTCTGTATCTATATTGAAAATAATAATATCTATCAGATATTAGTATTCAGATATCTATCAGATATATAATATTATTTTCAAAACTTCAGAACAGTATTTTGGTTTTCCGATGCAAATATGTTTTTCACTACGTAAAAAAACTTTATGGAGCCCGAAATACTGAAACTTTTTTAGCTTCTGAATAGAATAAGTAGTTATAATATAAATATTACGCTTACAATAAAACAGTCATTTATAACTAGTGCACAAAGTGGTATTCGATCCGCACGTTCGAGGTCTTGTCATAATACTGTACTTACTTATTCATATCCCTTTATTATTATTTAGGCATGCGATTCAAATTCAAATGACTTTCGTAGGTAATTGCACAACTTCAAAATTCAAATAAGGTTGCGACAGAAACTCAAGAGCAACCTTGTTTGGATTGAGGTGATCCGTTTCAAGAATATTTATCAAAAATCTCGTATTTTCCTTAAAGGAAATCACAATTCCGTATAATACTTGCTAAATATTTACGTTAAGATAGAAGAAATAATTAACGAGAAATAAGCTAGGTTACTAAGGAAATATTAAATGTATATATTTGAGATGTATGCCTTTAAGCACTTAGTTTATTGATACGACGAACATAAACTGAAAGGTCACATTAAATAACTGACAAATTAAATACATACAAAGTTTTACACATGCTGTACAATACCTATAGATAGGCTTGCTGGGTTATTTTCTGCTATGAATTGTAATTCGCTGTTGTTTCACAGGATTATTTGACAGTCATTTCTAAAAGGCATAGCTGTAAGTGTCAAATATGGACAGTTTGTTCTATATGTACTCACGATGTGACAGTGGGCTCATCGGGCACCATGGCTATGATGTTGACGCTCATGTTGACTCGCAGCATGTAGTTCACCCAGCAGGCCAGGAAGAGCATCAGCCCGATGTTGAGCCGGGCCGGCACCGCATCTGGAACCACATCATCATCATCATCATCATCAGCCACAACAGTCCACAGCTGGACATGGGCCTCCCCAAAAGGGGGTAATGTCATACTCACCACAATACATTCATAAATTTATAGCTGCAAAAAGTGTACTACTATTAGAAAGATAGGTACTCTGCTAAAACTTAAGCGCGCTTGGCATACTGATGGTGATGGAGGAGGAGCGCTGGCCGCTCCCTAAAAATCTCTATGTTGAGTATTTTAACAGATGCAGCCTGCTAGCATATGTGGGGTGATGCTATTTTTAACTGGCATCATACGAGATCCTAATCATTGTTTATCATCTCTGTGGGAATGTAACATGAATTTGCAGCTTTTACACAAATGTAATCGCAAGTCATGCTAAAGTAGATATAACATCTTGCTTCTACTTAAAACATCCAATACTAATGTCAGACTTAATACAGTATACAGCATGAAAATAAATGACATTTATGTTTATCATAGCATAGACTATATTGAAAATGAATAAAAGATATTTGATTTAATATTTCTTGTCTGTAAAGCGTTTGCTCTAGCAACCGAGACTGAACTCCTTCACACCGACGGCCTACACTACAGCAATTTCTTAGATTTTATACAGACGAACAGAACTAATTACCAAACGCAGTCGTACGACTGCACCTGTATCTGTTCCGGAAGAAGGATCATTTAGCCAGCGCAGCAAGCTTATCCAATCCACAGGCAAACCTGGGATGCCTACGGTCACGGTGGATTATTAGGAAGAGATCCTTTTATTCTGCTTTAGGTTTAGCAACTTTTGACTTAGGTTAAGCATCTGCTTTAGGTTTGCTTCGGGTCGCTTATCATATCACACTCTATAATTTAATACAACGACCTAGCAAATTGGTAGACTGGGAGGTCTAGAATTTTCGGAGCGGTTATCTTGGTTAGCTTGATCGTCGTTTTTGATTGCGAAAATGTGGTTATCTTAATTCACGTTCTAAGTTGCTTAGTAATTCATTAAGGTAGTAAAATCTTGTACCTATTCGGGCGCCAGTTACGATCCTTGGCAACTGCAATATTATTATTAAGGCTGTTCCATCGCAAAAACAAACTCGTTTTGAGTCTCGAGCATGCGTGAGGCGCTCAGAGGCTAATGCTATACTCGAGATGATCTCAAAATTTCGTCACTGGCCTATTGCGAATCCGGAATTTATCAGCTGTTTTTTACCAAGCAAACAGTTGAATGTGCGACCTCGTCCGAACCAGAAAGTGTACTCGCGGAAGATAACTTTCCAATACAATGTCAATACCAAGCGGTATGAGTGACAACGTTCCCAAATGCTGTGCGCAATTTGAAAAACAAAATTATTTACGGCGAAAGTGAAAGCCGAATGATTGAAATACCTACTTAGATTAAACCTGAAATGTCGCGCGATATGATGCAAGTGAAATTAATTAATAAAACAAGTTTATTAGAATAAACGTGCGATGGAGCGTGACCAGCACGAGGTGATACCAGCGACCGGAAACACGCTAAAGTTCAAGATTCTCGACGCTATATTACAAATTATGTGTTGTCGCACCAGCCGTCTAAATGTTTACTAACAAATGTGTGAAAAGGCCAGCACTCTGTTTGAGGCTTTTGGATGATGTCACTACATCTTGAAATCTGTCTCAATCACCTCGGGCCTAACGAGGGTCATAAAATGATCATAACGGACCCCTTTTGCAAATATTAAGGTGTCATTTTCTTACAACATACCTACCATCGTAATCTTTTTGTAAACATCAACATTCTATGTCTCCTATTCAACGAATCGATAGAAAAAACTTGACAGCGTTATGCCATTTGTGAGTGAATGATTACGTTTTACGAGGAAATAATTGCGTTTGGTCAAGTTATTATCGCACTTAATGGAAAAAGCGATTAGCATCTGCACAATACTAAATATGTCCCGAGCTACATTCATATGGAATTCATATTATACTCGCTAAGTCATAAAAAGACTCATTTCAGTGCCCACTTATGCAAAGGTGATAGTTAAGTGCGTGCTTAATGAACTAATTTCCAATAGGACTGTTCATGTTTAGCATCTAAATAGAACTAGGACGGTCTACGTTCGTAAACCTAGTTTTTCAATGCACAATTACATCGAAGAGGAGAGAGTATTGAAAACTAAGAGGAAAGATAAAGAAAATGATAAACTGATAATAATAATATGATCAAGATCAGATGTGAAACACAAACACAAAAAAAAGGAAGGATAGGAAAATATATAGAAAAACAAACACATTATTTTAATCATCGTCGATTCTTATTGACGAAATGGATGTTCAAAACGAGCATTCAAAAATTGTAGAAATATCTCAATAAATTTAAAATACCTATATAAATAAATCTAATAGTCGTTCGTTGCGTAGGCATTAATGCCCCTTTGTCTCTCAACATTGTCCCAAGAACTCGGAAGTAGCTTTATTTATTACCTCGTCAGATGTCTATTAAAGAAACGCATGTTATTGTATCATTTTATCTGAAGCTGTATGTATACAGGAACAACTTCCAGTTTAATTTCATGTTAAAGGCAATCGGCGGTCACTCATTGCCGTCCTATTGTTGAGTTTTTCTCATTGTGTCGTCACTCCGCCAATGTCATCGTTGTGATTGGTTACATGGAGCCATTGCTGGCCACTAGGACTGTAGGACTGTAATAATCTGTGCTGTAAATAATGGTTTACATGGAATTATGTAACTAATATTTCAAATGCGTCGCATGGTGGTTAGCCGTTAGATTCTTCTATATCATAGGAAGGAATACCACCACTGATTTGAGAAGTCGCTGCCGCCCCCTCCTAAGTTCCAACGACTTTTACTCTTCTGTGATACTAACCAACCTTTAGTCTGCCTTATTAATCTTATGGCAACAACACATCAAAGAAAAGACTACTACTTATAAAATAGTACTCATATTTTTTGCACACGCGTACTTAGAATTTTAAACATTACTTAGTTGTAAAAATTATAATAAGAAGTAGGATTTTTTATCTTAATACATTAATTAACCTCCCACTTAAACAATTATCTTCTTAAAATTACCAGAAATCGCAGGAATAAAAAGAATATATGACGTAAAACGAATAACGTATAAGTTGTAGGTACCTTATAAAGTTTATAGCGTGCCTCTTACGTACACACTGCGTAAATTATTTAATTTGCTATCTAGCCTTTACGTATAATATGAAACGGAATAAAAAACCTGTAATGCATTAGCTCAATTAGTTATTGTGCAGTTTGATCTAATACTAGCGCAAAGTTAATCAAACTCTTGTTTACAAACAAAACAGTGATAAACTTTAATGACCCTATATTTTCACCCACGATGAATAAATTGCTTACTCTGCATCTGTAAATCATGACATTGACACATTTGAAAATAATGATCATGTTCATCATCATAACATTATTTCACATGTCACATGGAGTGGCAAACTTTATTAAAAGTAAAGTCGCAACATCTAACAGTGCAGTAAGGATGCTTTATATCAGAATATCTATCAGCGTGACAAGTTGACAACTTAAACTTAACGGACTCCCAGACGCTGTCAGTTACATTATTGGTTTATCCGTATTAAAGACTGCAAGCTGCAAACATTAGTATAACGGCACAATGTGCTCGATGTCTTGAAGCCTAGATCCAGGAAGCCTATACTTGGAAACGGTAGTACTATAACACGGAAAAAGACGAGTAATTAGGTACCATGCTCGCTTCAGTTTGCTATTTCAAAGATGAACTTTTTGACAGATAAAGAAGATCAAAGATTCCAGAAAAATTTCAAACAAAGATATTTCTTCTGTAAATTATAAGAACAAGCCCATGCAGATTTTCCAAGACGTTACGCGTGTTTAATAAAATGTAGGTATGTTTTTATTGTGCTTAATAAGGTTTTTATCTCTACTACAACATCTCTACAATCGTCGAACAAAGCACTTACACAACAAGGGGCTAATAATCGCATTAATTTTGTGCTGCACTCTAAGTTTTTAGTGTAAACAATTTGTTTGTACTTTCTGGAAGAATCCATATATGAGTGGCGGGGTAGCGGTGAAAGTGCAAGAATGCAAGCCTGCGCTGCGCAGGCGCCGGCGCCGCAACCGCCGCCGCGTCGTCGCCGCCATCGCAGTAACGACCATGTTGATCATAACCATCAACCCCGTTTAACATCTAATTATATTTCACTCAACATTTCCTTCGCTTATGCAATTCAAGTTTTCATTTTCCTCGTTTAATTCTCAGAAACTATCAATGCGGCAATAAAATTCGCCTTGTGATCGCCTACTATCCTTGTGTAGATTCGAATTTTATATTTTATTATTATAATTGTCTGTACGTGTGGCGGAAACAAAAAATAACCATCCACTTTTCGCAACAACGTGCAGTGGTAATAACGTCAACAAATTATAATCCATTATCTGCTCTGATCACTGTTGTGCTTGATGCTTTCAGAGAAATCATGCTGTAGGTAAGTAAATGCAGTAAACAAAATTGTGTTTTATTTATTTTAATAAAACACAACTTAAATCCGTTAAAAATAGTTTTATTTAAATGAGTTACAGTTGTGCAAACTGGGATCAACGGCTTAACGTGCCTTCCGAAACACGGAAACGCTCGAGTTGTTACACCAATACCGGTCACCCATCCATGGCCTGGCCACGGCGATAGTTGCTTAACATTCGTTACCGAAATGAATAAGCACTAACCATTTGCTTCTCTTCCCGGACATAATGTTACAAATCAGTAGAAGGAGACGAGAGATTCAGTACCTACATTTTGCAATTTAAGCGAAAGGCTGACAACCTATCACCATATTCAAACCTTGTCAACCTCGTAAGGTCGTTGACACCCTGCCTTACCCGTAAGGAATACAGGCGTGCCTGTATGTAAGTTAGATGAAAAACAAAAAATCTTCAACAGAAGATATTTGAAGATGCAACGGATAAGGGACAACGGGACAGGTACTTTCAAAGAACTAATTAAGTTCAAGTCAGTAACGGTGCAGCCCCGTTTGACTTATGTTAAGCATCCAATGATTCAAGAGAAGGTATAAAGCATGTGACAGATACAAATAAAAGGTTATTGTATTACGATTATTGACGACACAGCCTCGCACATTTTTTACGGTTTGTTTGCGGAAAGTATAATATAGTACCTATAGTTTGTCAGTGGAGAAATCGTTGTTATTTTTTTGGCAATGATGTCAAGTTTAACATGTACTTCCTTACTTGGTTCTGGGAACTGAATCATTCAATGTTCTTATATGAGGACTTGGCTACTGAAACCCTGAAGATGGCAAGATAACATACCTACTTATTTACACTAACTACATGTTTCACCTAATCATCTAATCAGGTGGCGAATTATTAATTTCTCACTTTTCATATTCATTCATGAAATAAATTAGCGCTTTGAGTGCAGAAATTCTCAAAAATAGGTTTAACCTAACCACAGAGTTTAAATTTAAATCTAATGTTTGATATGGAATGAAGTGTCCTAATAGAAGATCAATTAATTGAGATTATTGATACTGCTAGACAGTTGTGTTATGTTAAACGTTGCAACCTTGTACAGTTTTTTTATTTTATTTATTTAAACATTTAGGTAGGTAAATAACGAAACTGAAATACAAAATATTGTTATTATTGCACTGATAGAAATAACCTTCTGAATATAGAAGATAAATCCGTCCCTTTTGACTCAGTAGGAAATTTTCCATCCAATTTGAATGGATATTTTAGACTTTTTTTTCCTTCCATAATTACCTTCTAATTATTTTCCGTCCAACTTTACCCTCTGTTTCAGTAGACTATACGTATGCAAATTTACCTTCCGATTCCCTATTTCCTTCTGAGTCAAAAAGGAAGGTAAAATTCGGAGGGTAACTTTTCCTTCTAAATTATCCATCTGAATTTTACCGTCCCATCGATATCCTTCCGAGTCAAAAAGGAAGGTAAAATTCGGAAGGTAACTTTTCCTTCTACGTTATCCATCTGAATTTTACCTTCCAATCGATATCCTTAAAGGAAGGAATAGGCACAGATTTTCCTTCTAATCTCAGGTGGGATCAGAAGGAAAATCTGTATAAATTGGAAGGCAAAACTAAAATGGAAGAATATTCCTACCATGTATACCTTCTGTAACGGTAGGAATTACCTTTCCGTTTAGAAGGAAAAGGCACATTTTCCTTCTGATCCCACCTGAGATTAGAAGGAAAATCTGTGCCTTTTCCTTTTAAACGGAAAGGTAATTCCTACCGTTACAGAAGGTATACATGGTAGGAATATTCTTTCATTTTAGATTTTCCTTCTGATCCCACCTGAGATTAGAAGGAAAATCTGTGCTTTTTCCTTCTAAACGGAAAGGTAATTCCTACCGTTACAGAAGGTATACATGGTGGGAATAGTCTTCCATTTTAGTTTTACCTTCCATTTTATACAGATTTTCCTTCTGATCCCACCTAAGATTAGAAGGAAAATCTGTGCCTTTTCCTTCTAAACGGAAAGGTAATTCCTACCGTTACAGAAGGTATACATGGTAGGAATAGTCTTGCATTTTAGTTTTACCTTCTAATTTATACAGTTTTTCCTTCTGATCCCACCTGAGATTAGAAGGAAAATCTATGCAATTTCCTTCTAAATTAGGAAGGTAATTCGAGGGTATTCCTTCCGAGACCAAACGGAAGGTAAATCCGGCAAAAAAATATTTCCTACCGTTTTTACCTTCTGTTGCAGATGGTATTTCCCTTCGAATATCCCAACTATCCCTCGCAATAGAAAGGAAAAATTGGACGGTAATAGTTTTTGCTGCCATAATTACCTTCTATTATAGGTGGTAATTCCAAATATTTGGGAGGATTGTCCATCTGAAACATAAAGTAAAAACGGAACGTACTCCTGCCGTAATTACCTCCTGTTGTGGACGATAATCCTAAATATTTAAGTTTATCCATGTAAACATCTGAATAACAGTTTGAATGGACAAACATTATAAATATTTAGAATAACCATCCTCATACAGAAAGTATAATTACTGCAGGATATTACCCTACGGTTTTTCCTTTCTGTGGACTAGGTGAACCCTCCAAATATTTGATTGAATTGACCACCTAAAAATGAAAGCAATTATGGCAGAAACTGTTACCTTCAGTTTCTTTTTCTGTAACAAGAAAATAATTTGGATATTCGAAAGGAGAAACCTTGCTCGAATCGCCTTCCTGCAAATAAAAAAGAGATAATAGTTAAAATAAAACAAGGTAAAACGTAAAATATTGACACGAGGATGACTTTTAATTTTGATAGCAAAAGATATGCATGCACTCATGATACTGAACAACTTTTCCCAAGTATTATGAGTGTGTATATCTTTTGCTAACAATAACTAATTAAAAATCACCCTATATTAATATTAAAATTTGGGAATTAAGGATTACAATAACAAAATAAAACATATTTCACCATCATAAAAATATGTTTATTGTTTTTGTATGTCTAACAGCAAAACAAAACTTGAACACAATATCTTATTAGGTACAACTTTGTGATGATTGTGATTGTGACGCTATCTTGGGAAAGAGAGGCTATAACATGCTAAATGGCGCACCCATTAGTAAAAAAATTACTCGCTGATAAGCAATACGATTGAAATGAAGATAATACTGTAGTATATTTAGGAACCATCAACTGCGTAAAATATAATTCGCTGAACTATAGATACCCGTGCCAGAAGTGGCCGTTTTTCGCACTTTTACTTTTTGTAACAAAAACTAAATATTTCACGTTCATAGTTTCTAAATATACTACAGTACCTACACTTCAACACCGGATTTTCAATAAATTATTGTTTACTCAGTGAGTAATATATTTTTTTTACTGATGGGGCGCCACTTAGCATTGTATAACTCCTTAACAAAACTAAAAATAAACAAATGAGCGTTAACTACGTTCACTGAGAATTTCTCAAATTGATTGCAGCAACGTATTTAAAATCACAATGTTAAATAAAGATAAAGGCCAAAAGTGCAATACTGAAAATAGGACAATAACACGTACTTAATACAAACTAAAACTCATCCGTACATATGAGTATAACAACCCCTGTAAGGCAAACCTATCGCATAGGTGTCTAATTACTTGATCCCGACTGTTTTCACTGCTATAATTAAATGCCTAAGAGGCCTTGGGTAAGCACATAGGACAATCGGAATAGAGAGGATATACCATGCTAAGTGGCGTCCCCATTAGTAAAAAAAAATACTGGCTGAGTAAGCAATACGATTGAAATGAAGGTACTGTGTTATATTTAGGAACTATCAACTGTGTAAAATATAGTTCGCTGTAGTTTTGATAGCAAGTGCCAGAAGTGGCCGTTATTGGCACTTTTACTATTGCTTACATTCCTAGTTTCTAAATATACTACAGTACCTTCACTTCAACACCGGATTATCGATACATTGTTTACCTACTCAGTTAGTAATATTTTTTTACTGATGGGGCGCCATTTAGCATGGTAAAGCTATTTAATAAAACAAAAAAAAAAAGAGCGTTTTCTACGCTACGACACTAACACGTAATACAAACAAAACCTCATCCGTACATATGAGTATAACAACCCCTGTAAGGCAAACCTATCGCATAGGTGTCTAATTACTTGATCCCGACTGTTTTCACTGCTATGATTAAATGCCTAAGAGGCCTTGGGTAAGCACATAGGACAATCGGAATAATGAGGATATACCATGCTAAGTGGCGTCCCCATTAGTAAAAAAAAATACTGGCTGAGTAAGCAATACGATTGAAATGAAGGTACTGTATTATATTTAGGAACTATCAACTGTGTAAAATATAGTTCGCTGTAGTTTTGATAGCAAGTGCCAGAAGTGGCCGTTATTGGCACTTTTACTATTGCTTACATTCCTAGTTTCTAAATATACTACAGTACCTTCACTTCAACACCGGATTATCGATACATTGTTTACCTACTCAGTTAGTAATATTTTTTTACTGATGGGGCGCCATTTAGCATGGTAAAGCTATTTAATAAAACAAAAAAAAAAGAGCGTTTTCTACGCTACGACACTAACACGTAATACAAACAAAACCTCATCCGTACATATGAGTATAACACACCCTGTAAGGCAAACCTATCGCATAGGTGTCTAATTACTTGATCCCGACTGTTTTCACTGCTATAATTAAATGCCTAAGAGGCCTTGGGTAAGCACATAGGACAATCGGAATAGAGAGGATATACCATGCTAAGTGGCGTCCCCATTAGTAAAAAAAATACTGGCTGAGTAAGCAATACGATTGAAATGAAGGTACTGTGTTATATTTAGGAACTATCAACTGTGTAAAATATAGTTCGCTGTAGTTTTGATAGCAAGTGCCAGAAGTGGCCGTTATTGGCACTTTTACTATTGCTTACATTCCTAGTTTCTAAATATACTACAGTACCTTCACTTCAACACCGGATTATCGATACATTGTTTACCTACTCAGTTAGTAATATTTTTTTACTGATGGGGCGCCATTTAGCATGGTAAAGCTATTTAATAAAACAAAAAAAAAAGAGCGTTTTCTACGCTACGACACTAACACGTAATACAAACAAAACCTCATCCGTACATATGAGTATAACACACCCTGTAAGGCAAACCTATCGCATAGGTGTCTAATTACTTGATCCCGACTGTTTTCACTGCTATAATTAAATGCCTAAGAGGCCTTGGGTAAGCACATAGACACGGTATGGATAGTGTACCATCTAGTACAAGCTATTTCTCGACACAACATAGCATAAACCATAAGGTGGCAATATTGTTACATTATTAGGTCTTACGTTAACAATACTATCATAAGAAACATACTTTACAATATCAGTCATTTTTATACAGTAAGCGTAAACGTGAGGATCGAAAAAAAGTGTTTCCAATGAAAGTCCTTTAAAAAATATTTTACCCGTACTGTCATTGTAGTAAATATTACAAATTTCTATAAAGTTAGGTTCACCACTGTTTTCATCCATGTCTAATGTTAGTATTTGTTTGTGTTCGTACTTTATACCATTTAACAATGCATACGTTATAGAAAAAAGTTTTGAGTTCTGCGAAAGGTGAAATTCAGTTATTAAAGTTTTGAATGTTGCATCATCCAAGTTTTTACGGCATGTTGAAGTTTCAACAACGCTGAAATCAATTTTATTCTTGAGGAACATGTCATTTAGTTGCAACTGGTGTTTAACAGCAAGAGTTCTAGGCAAATTTATTCGGTTTGATGAAGCTCTTGCGCAAATTTTTGAAATTCTATGTTTTGCTTCATATCTCATTGACCACAAATTATAAAGAGGTCCTAATTTCTCCATAATTCCTGCGTAGTGTATCAAGTGATGAAATTTTGGTTTTAAAAGAGAGCCACTCAATGTAATATACAAGCTATTGAATTCGGCAACTATATCTCTGATCTCATCGCATATCTCCGTATATACGTTTTCTGTCATGGTTATATCCAAGAGTTTTCTGAGAAGTAAATAAAGTTGCCAATGTTCATCTTCATAAGGAACCTTATGGGACACAAAACATGAAAAATATCTAATACAATTGTAAGTTTCCATAGCGCTCATTTTCCATTTCACAGTTCCTCTCGATTCCATACGTATTGGTGGAGGTTTACAGTTCGAGTCCGGGCCGTAACTGAAGAAAGCTATGCGATTATTTAATGTGTCTAAGGAAAAATATTTTTTTAAAAGTAGCCCCTTTATAACTTCTTTCATTGCATACGGCCCTACGCCTTCTAAAATATCATGCATTATGTCTACAGACATTTGTTTAAATATGTCAAAACCTTGTACTTGTGTCCAGATAGATTCTTCTTTTATACCAGTTTCAGTGGGGTTGTTTTTTAACAAATCTGAGTTATAATTACTTTCATTTCTAAGTAGGGTACAATTCTCATTGCACATTAACTTTGTTGTAGATTTGTGAGCTCTACAAATTCGGCACGGATAATTTGCTGTAAAACTTTCTATGAACCCTGAAATAGAATGTAAACCGAGGTTATCCCCAACTAATGAGACCAATTGAAAAATTACTTTGCCTTTAAAATATCCTGGAATATTTAAATCTACACCGGTACTTGATAAAAAATTTAATTCATCGATTACTTTACGAAAACAATTAAAATTGCCTCCCTGACTTGTTCTATCTGACGAATAAAACAGATCAAATAAAAATATATATTTTAACTGAGATGATAGCTCTGGGGGTAAACACGCAATAGACGCATAAACGGCTCCCAATTTATGAATGCCTGCATGTGAACCCAGGGGATTACCAGTTTCATAGTCATCATAATACACAATCAGGGGGAAAAGTCGGGTATTCCTTTCAAGAGACTGAATTTTATTTAACCAAATCGAGCTACGAACGACATTTCTAACTTCTGTTAAACGTAGACAATATTTAACATAATCATCTATTTGGTTGAGTACTCCAGGAATGCTTAAAAATTTTTGCAGCACTAATCGCAATGGAATAAATTGACCGGTCCCTAAAATTAACCTTCTTTTTCCTCTGATAAATTCGTCTCTAGGTTCCACAACAGTTTGGTATTCTTGGGGACTAATATACGTTCCTAAACTTTCAAAATACTTCATCCATTTATATTCACTAGAAAGACTCTGCAAACACTGGTGCATACTCAATTTAAGTCTTTCTACATTATGTTCACATTGAACACTCTCTCGTTCTTGCAAATCTTGCGAACACTCGTTTTGCATAGCTAGTTCTATCATATTTGGGATATGTAAGGACATGGACTTAACAAATAAAGTTACTGTTGTCCTAGGCACTAGGGGATTAGCTAGAAGAGAGCTAATCAATAGAGCTGTTTCAAATTTAACAGAGTGTTCGGTACTTGAACGGGAATTAAAGGTTTTTGGTCCTTTAAGGTCGTCGGATACATGAACATTGGTTGACAAGTTACTGAATTCAGAAGTAGATATAGATTGTTGTATACAGCTAGTCTCTAAACAAGAATTTTGAATACTTTCATCATTAACGTGTGATCTTTTTAAATGCATTCTAAGTGTATTTAAAGAATCAAAAGTATCACAGCAACCTTCTCCACATCTGTAAACTGCACCATTATTAAAGTTTGGAAGATTATTGCATCTTTTTCTCAAGTGAATTATCAACTCACGAACACTAGAGCATGGAATCGAACAGTGGCCACAAAGTAACATACCTACCGGATGAAATAAAACACAAAAATAAACTAAACGGGCGTCCAACTACGCTTATGTTAAAAAAAAAATATACAGACTTACTTTGTCTTTGTTATGTTATTTGACTTAGTTTGCCGTTGTAAGGAAATACCTAACTGTTCCGCCAACTCAGAAGTGGAACGGTGATTCCAGTCAAATTCTGTATAGATTTCATACACTGCCTGTTGTATGAACTCCCATACATTGTGACATTCAAGAGGGTATTCGGCATGGAATGAGTGAAATAACTGAAAACACAATTCAACTGCTTCTGGCACATTAGGCAAGGTATATACCACTTTATCCAAAACGATGTGTACTTGGACAATTTCAGACCAAGACGGACCTACTGCCAATACAAATGGCTGCAAGTGCAATTGTACATTCCAGTTTAATTGTTTTTGTTTCTGTTCGAGATGACTACGCAGATTATCAATACATTCTTGAACATCAGCTTCCGTATTTACTTTACAAATAAATGCGTTTAATACGTTACTTTTAGATGGCTTCCAATTTTTGTTGACTTGGTATACACCTGGGAATATTAACGGCAACAAGAGAAGTAGTCCCGTACATTGCAATGTCACGTCGTCTCCTGTTGACAAAAAGCTAATTAATTCTATCATCCCATCGCACACCTGTATAGTATAGTTATTGTTATTACATACATGCCATAATATAGTAACATTTACCTTCAGTAAGCAGCAGAAAAGATGTTATTAAATCTTTATGTAATTGTGCCGTCAGTTTCGTTAATATTTCTTTTGTCAAATTAATAACCTTCTTTTTCTTTGACAGTAAAAAATCTTGAAGTTTACTATTCGTGTTCGTAGCACCAAACAATAACTCAAAATCTTTTTTAATCTGCAAAAATAAAAAACATATATAACATGGATTTACTAAATTTAATTTAATTACTAATTTATCAAAAGTCATATTTTTTATAAATCTATGAAAGTAGACTTAGGGACTTTTGCAAATGGGCCCTTAATTCATACTCTATTTATCGCAGTCATCAACATCTACACTAATATAGTGGCATCTCTAACTTATGTCACTTTGCGCGACACGATTGCGAGATCCACTCGGTAGGATTGTTGGTTAGATCCATTTCTTCCGTTTAAGATCCGGCCCACCATGGCCACCATGGCCCCAGCGACTGGGCCCCTAGACAGGCAATAAGTCAAAATTTTACTAATACTTACTAGAACTGGCCCAATAGCAGGATTTGCGAGTCCTTTATATAGCTTGATGTAATCCCAGACTGAACCCTGTGTCTCCTTTAGCTCAGTCATGCGATATACGTGGGTATCTTTCCAAGACTCTAATAAATCTGCAGATGCATGAGAAGGTGGTACAACTCTCAAAGTTGCCAACTTTGTTTCTATTGCGTCATTATTAGCTGCTAAAAATATTAAGTACATAAATAAAATATTTATAAATACCAAGGTAAACAAAATCTTACTCAACAACAAAGTCAGCATAAAATTGTTGCGCTTTAGTATGAAATTAATTGATTAAGAAGAACTTGCCAAAGGTACCTACCTACCCGTTGTATCACAGGCAATGCAAGAAAAAAATATACTTTGTATGAACAATAAAGAATTCTGATTACATGAAATTTAATATTAATTACTAAAAGCTACCTGGTGGGGAATATTCTTTTCCATTATCTTCGGATGGAGTTCGATATGACTGCCTTGTTATTTTTTGTGGTGTTTTTACAGGTTCAGACACCGAATCTTTGCCAGTTATGCGTATTTTAGCTGCATCGTCTTTGATTAGCAATTTTTTTCTTAATAAACACAATTGTGTATATAAAGCTCCTGTAGGTCGAGCCTTGGTTGAAGTTTTTCCACTTTTGTTGGTATATACTTCGCGTTTTATGAAATAAAACCTATGCACACCGGTATTAGGGAACAGTGCTTCAAAATATTGTTTCGCCCAGTGACTACAGGTGTGAGGCGTTACTTGATGTTTAGGCGGGGAGGCTTCTGAAAAAAGATACTGAGCTATGATCAGCGCGATCTCTTTGATTTCTGACGTTGCCAAAATAGTATCTTCAGGTAATTGTGAAATTCTCTTCGACTCTAAAGTTCCCTTATTCAAAAGAACCCAAATCGGATTTTTTTGGCGATCAATCGAACTAGCATCTGATTTTCCTTGAATAGCTTCGTCGGATGGATCTTTAGGTACTTCAAAATTTCTGACTTTTGCAAGATCTTGACCCTTTTGCAGTTCTAATTCGAAGTTTTCCCCTTCAACATTAAGCAAAGACAGGTCTATATAATTCTCATCAGTTGTTTCACTGATACTCGTTGATATACTTTTTAAAGAACTTGCACATTCATCACTAACTGTTGACTTGCTGCTAGTGACACTTTGAATTGAATTTCTTGTGTCAGGAATTCCACTGTTGTCAAATTTTACTGTTGTGCTGGTTTGCGAAGGATGAAGACCCGCAATCAGTGCAATTTCTTCGTCAATTTCTTGCTGATTTAAAATTAGCCAGGGAATTAATGCTCTTGAGAAGATTTTTCTATGCAATACTTTTGGTATAACCGTTTTTAGCTCATGGCCAGTAATGTTCTTCAGGTCTTCTATATCAGAATATCCATTTTCTGAAATGATTTAAAAAGAATCTTTTTAAAGTACACTACTAAATTTAGATATATTTTTCGACTCGCAGAATGCATTCAAAAGCGAACTGCTGAAACATTTAGATTAATATTTAATATAAGTAGATATTGTAGTAGATCTCATAGCATAGTATTATAATATGAGAAGTAATTAAATGGTTCGCAATTATGAAATTTGGTAAGCCACAAAAAAGCAGCATTGAAATAATTTGGTCAGCATACAAATATTTGGTTTGCAATAAACAGTAACGGTCAGCAATCCTTGTTCCGCAAATAATTTTTAGATTAAGAAACGTCACGAAACTATAAAAAGGCCAAAGTGCTCTTCAAGACGAGCCGGACTTCCAATGATGACCTTCCGGCTCCATCATGAGAGCCTTGACAGCACCTAGGGTATATTTATGACATCTTTGCATGCATTAGATAATATTTGCCAAATATGGATTGTTTCTATTCATCCAAGGTAAGTAGGTGTGCAAGTGCAAGACGACGCCATAAGACAACACGCAACACTTTTCTCACTATAATATTATAAATGCGAGAGTTTGTTAGTTTGTTTCGCTTTCACGCCTAATACTAGAGGAGTTAGTGCTATTAACCGTTTGAAAAACTAGTTGTCGATCAAACTTGGCATAGATGTTCCTCAGGTAATGCCGATTGGATTTCCCTTCCCGCCTGCCGGGGAGGCACCTGTCAGTTAGCGAGGGGAGGGGGGGGGGATACTTTATTTTGCCTGAAAATCCACGAAATATGTATAATACGGCAAGTTTGGTATCGTTTTCGAATAATTAGAAGACGAGGAATTCATTTCTGAAAGAAAAAATAATACATACAAAAAAAAAACAGAATTAATTGATAAATTGCATAAAATGTGAACACCCTCTTTTTTTAAATATTTACCTTTCAATTCAATTCTTAATTAATGGCTTTTGTGTAGTCACCTGTGGTAGTCACAATTCTGCCAATGTCACGTAAATAGATAAATAAATATAATGAAAATAAAGTGATTATTGAAAACACGTGGCTCTAGACACCCTTCTCCTTCGAGAGAAAGATGGCTTTCTGTCAGCTCCATCAGAGGACGCTGGTCATCATGTTTAATAGAAACTGCTCAAGACAAAAAATCGAATGAACCCAAACTTGACTATCTTAACACTTTCAACAAGGGTGTTCCGATGGCTTTCTGTCGGCTCCATCAGTAGACCCTCGTCATCATGTGTAATAGAAACTGCTCAAGACAACAAATCTAATGAACCCAAACTTGACTATCTTAGCACTTTCAACAAAGGTGTTCCGATGGCTTTCTGTCGGCTCCATCAGTAGACCCTCGTCATCATGTGTAATAGAAACTGCTCCAGACAACAAATCTAATGAACCCAAACTTGACTATCTTAGCACTTTCAACAAGGGTGTTCCGATGGCTTTCTGTCGGCTCCATCAGTAGACCCTCGTCATCATGTGTAATAGAAACTGCTCAAGACAACAAATCGAATGAACCCAAACTTGACTATCTTAGCACTTTCAACAAGGGTGTTCCGATGGCTTTCTGTCGGCTCCATCAGTAGACCCTCGTCATCATGTGTAATAGAAACTGCTCAAGACAACAAATCGAATGAGCCTAAATTTTGATATTTTGGCACTTTCCATGATGGAGATCCATTGGCTTCCTCTCGACTCCATCAAGAGATCACCTCGATGATATCATAATATTGCATTGTCATAGGATTTTTATAAGTATGCCAAATTTCAGCTCAATCGGTTGAAGATAACTGCCTCAAAATTGAGTTGCAAGATTCCACCCGAACATACATAGTTAGGTACATACATACATAACATACAAAGCAAGTAAAATATAAATAAAAGGTTATTTTTTTTTGGCGAGATTATTATGGGACTAACTGGGAAGTATACTATTTCAAACAAAAAAGGATTTCTGAAATCGGTCCAAGCGTTTCTGAGTAATCGGTGAACATACATAAAAATATTAATGTGCTCCAGGTCTTCGATTCATCAGCTCCACTTCACCAAATTTTATATTCTGAATGTATTTGCTTGACACATTACTTAAAATATCGAAATCGCTATATGTGTGCCTATAAAATTTGAGGAGTTCCCTCAATTCCTCATGGATTCCATAATCAGATCCTGGCGAGATTATTATGGGACCACCTGGGAAGTATACTATTTCAAACAAAAAAAGGATTTTTGAAATCGGTCCAAGCGTTTTTGAGTAATCGGTGAACATACATAAAAAAAAATAATATCCATAATAATAATAATAATATCCATAAAAGTTCACGACGAATTGAGAACTGCCTCCTTTTGGAAGTCGGTTAAAAAAAGCTTTTAAAAACGACAATTTACCAATAAGAGCGGTTCACATTTTATGCAATTTATCAAATAATTATGGTTTTTTTTTTGTATGTAATGTATTATTTTTTCTTTTAGAAATGAATTCCTCGTCTTCTCATTATTCGAAAGCGATACCAAACTTGCCGTATTATACATATTTCAGATGATTTTCAGGTAAAATAAAGTTTCCCTCCCACCCCTCGCTAACCTGACAGGTGCCTCCCCGGCAGGCAGGAAGGGAAATCCACTCGGCATTACCTGAGGAACATCCATGCCAAGTTTGATCAACAACTACTTTTTCAAACGGTTCCCATACAACAAATCGCACTAACTCCTCTAGTATAAACTGCTGAGAACGGATTTGGATAAAATTTGGTAGGTAAATAAATCATGCACTGAATTGATAATTAAGGTTACTTTTTACTGCGAGAAAATGTCTCATTACCACGGGAAAATCCATTAAGCCGCGGGTGAAGCCACGGAGCGGAAAGCTACCGAGTCATAAGTTTACAAACACTCATACAAACTTGCTTATTTTCATGTATAGTACCTTTGCATGCATTAAAATAATCAAAACAATCTTTAAAATTAACCATTACAGTTTGCTGTAGTAGGGTAAATATGTGTATTATCGGCCCCAAAACATGTAGTACATTAAAATTTTGGGTAAATCTGGCTGCATCAATTCTCACAATAGGATAGATTGTTATTGTTAATAGAAACAATATTTAAGTACTTTTCTACCTAAGAAAAAAACAATAATTACTTTTCTACCATGTTGATATTTTGGTTTCAATATTTTCACATATCACGTGTTTCTAAAAAGCAAAGCCAAAAGTGAACACCCTGTAGCAAGTGGCATTCGAGTTCATAGATGGCCAACATTAGATTTTTCAATGTTTCTAAAGTCAGCCCCTGTTTTTTCTTAAATTGTTTGCAATTCGAGTGGCTTTTTTAATGAATGCAAGCTGAAAATGTGCAGATATTTGGGGAGGGGGGAATGTTAAGCAGGAACCTATTTACAATGTTTTGTTTATCAATCACCATAATAATAAATTCCCTCTTGTCATTAATTACCTACTTAGTTCTGAAGTTAGTAGATTTATCACACAAACAAGCTCATTAGCGAATACTTACAATTTTAATAAGTAGTGTAGATACTAGGTATCGGTGTTAATTGAGGCCTAAAATGAAAATAATTGTTGAATCTTATCAATAACTTAATATCAATACATTTCAGCAGAAGAGGTACCTAAGCACCTACTTACATATGAAATGGTAACAGCCAACTAAAAAAAAAGCAAACCTTTTGACACTTGGTGTCCCTGCAGTCCGGACTGGGATATGATGGTTATGGTACAGGGACGCAATATATCAAAAATCTATTAATGCAGCTCTACTTACTTCTTAAAATAAAGGTATTTGTATTAGGTTCGATTCCCGGGTGTGGCAATTGTTTTTCAAAAATCTGTAAATGGAGCATTCCACGAAAACTGCAACCTATGTCCCGCACAACAGTAAACTGTGGCACCAACTAAAACACTTCTTACACAGCTGTAAGAAGTGTTGAATAAAATGCTTTTTAGATAATTTCAATTCTACATTATCAAAATATCTCTATCTTACGTGAAGTATTAAAATTAGTACCTGTTGTGCGGGACATTTTCGTGGAATGCTCCAAATGCCGTTTGGCTTATTTTCAAAAATGTTTGAATGTTTACTTTGAGTAAAATTTGCTATCAGCAATATTAAGGATACTTCCCCGGAGGAGCGGTCTGAAAATTCCACCCTGTTTATATGAAACAAATAAACTCAAAACCTACTGGAACGATAAACATTTTTTCACCATTATAAATTATAATGCTACACGCTCCATGAGTACCTGCCTAACATATTATGCTTCTTTTTACCCCCGGAAAATGATTCTAGAAAACTAGTAAATTAATAATCTGAATAAAACATCTTACCAATAAAACAGTCTATCACATCTGAAGACGCTCCCAGGCCTTGCAGAATATCCTTGAAGGTTTGTTCCATATTTTGTAGGTACTTAATGCAACTGAAACAATTTGATTGTAGAAATTAAAAAAAAGCATTGAAACTATTGACCCGTGTGGTGCCGGGCTAGAATAGCATCACCCCATAACTTCCTCCGGGTGTCGTAAAAGGCGACTTAGGGATAAATCCAGGAAATGGGCAGCAGCGTTCCCTGTGAATGGAAAATTTCTACTGCGCTCACATACCCGCCTGCCAAGCGTGGTGAGTACCTATGGCATTTACCCCCAATTGTAGGGAGGCCTGTCAGGCCCCAGGAATTATGCCGGAACCAGACAGAGCTTGTAGGGAATAATGGCTAATTAGTCGTTCGTAAAGTGATAAATACCTTTTTAGGGGGTCAGCTGGATCTCTCCAAATGATCCCTCGCGGAAAGGAAGTTTCACTTTTTCCTTTTACTTGTGAAAAGACGTATTTTTTGTATTGTGCTGAAAAAATATAAGTTTATTTAAAGTTACAAGTTCTTTTATTAATATTTAGCACATGCAAGTTTACTCAGCCCCGCCAGAGCCCAATTTAAGATACTTACCAGTACAGAATTTTAATTATAAACAAACAGCGCGGGCGCACGCCGCGATTCCAGAGAAATAAAAATGGCGTGGTGGCGCGGGAACCAATAATGTACAGCCATGATAATTGACGACCCGATAAGGTGATAAGGTACGCGCTGATATTACGAGACCAGGCATGAACATGAATTATTGGCTGTGCATTCCGTGGCTTCGTATTATTGGCCGTACAATATTTGCCCGGACAGATATTTTACGGCCAATAATACATGTACTATATGACAAGGATTCGTATTATTGGCTGTGCGTTATCTGGTCGTGAATTATCAGCTCGGACTGTTAATGTACGACCCGTATTGTACAGGCAATAATTGGAAGCCAATGTCACATGTCAAAATTCCACCAGCCAATCGGAAGCAAGCGGTCGTAGACAAGAAACTCTATATGCTTTGTTTTGATGGTTTTGGTAGATCATGCCAGTAGTGATAGCGAAAAAAAGTGACAGAACCGAATCTGTTAACCCCGAATTCCACGTGGTCTTTCCGCTCTTACCCTTAGAGTGTATATAAAAATTCGGAGGCGCGGAGGGAGAGCAGCCCCTAGTTACGCTAGGGCGGAGGGGCTGCACTTCCCGCAGCGCCGAAGCAGTAGCAGAATCAATACTTAGTGTCTAAACGAGGCTCCGACCATAAACAAAAGAATGTGTCTCGACCAATAGGAGTAAAGTTTCATCTGACGTACACGAATTATCTGGTCGGCAATTATCACCCCGTACCAATATTGTACAGCCAGTATTTGGAAGCCAATGAAAGCACGGGCTAATATTTCATGGGCATGTACTTGAAATATTGCCCGTGCTTTCCTTGGCTTCCAATTACGGGCTGTATAATATCGGGGTATATATATTCCCACTATAAAATTAGTGGATTCCACTTTAACCACCTCAGCTTTGAAAGTAATCGAACGCACTTTAAGAGTGATGGTTTTCACTACAAAAATACTCAGCTTTAAAATTAATGGAACGCACTATAAAAGTAATGTCTTACACTATAAATATACTCAGCTTTAAAAATAGTTGAATTCACTTTAAAAGTAACAATTTTAACTATATTATGCTTGACTTTAAAACGAATATTTTAAATATGCTCACAACTATTTGTGCTGTAGCATGGTGCGGGTGACAACAGGTAAAAATATAAAACCATCACAGGTGTGAAAGAGATAGCTATAAATTTTGTATGCATTTGACATGTGTCACCCGCACCATGCTACAGCGCACATAGTGTAGCTTTAAAATTACGTTCCATTTAATTTTATTCATTTATTCTGTAACAAATTTGACTAAAAACGGAACGCAATTTTAAAAACAAACCACACAAAAGCACAAACGTCAAAAGACCTCTTGCCGCGTGCAATGGGAATTTTTTGGACGATTCTTGTGAGCTCCTGCAGAGGGCGCTGAAACTGGCTAAAATGACATTTCTTTACACGGAAAAGTCTATTGACTATTTATATCTTTTCTAATTTTGTCAAATCAAACACTTTATATCTGCGAAAGCTGTATTTTACTTATCTATAGTTCATTATTCAATAAAGCAGCACTAAGAAAGTCTTCCTAAACTATAAAATTTAAACTAAAACTTATTTGTCACATTGCGTGAAACGAAAGCGTCAAAACAACGATAAATAACCTGTCAAAATTTTAGTAGCACCTAACGCCATCTAGTTTGAAACAGAAAATTTTCTCCGGAATGAGCAAATCAAAAACCCCCATTGTACGAGAGCTGTCGTCCGAAGCTATGTACTGTAGACACACCCTGATACTAGGCGAACGCTACCAAGTACACTCTCGTGCGAGAGCACTATCTGTCTCGTTCTTACACAAACACAAGATATAAGCATGTCCTTCTTTTTCTTGTGTGAATGCGACAAATGCTATCAAGTGGTCTATACTTTCTCTGTCTACGAGTGCCACCAATGCCAACATACTAAAAAAAAACGCATGCCACTGTCACAGTTAAAGTGCATTCAATGATTTCTTAAAGTGGAAACTATTATTTTGTTGTGAAATACATTATTTGTTAAAGTGAAAATAATAAATTATAGTTGTTCTATTATTTTATAGTGAAAACATTATGTTTATAGTGAAAATATTTAATTGAAGTTGTTTTAATATTCTAAAGTGAAAGCGATTTATTTTATAGCTGCTTCCATTTTATTTAAAGTGCATTAAAATACATCCCTATAATATTTGTACGGGGTGATAATTGCCGACCAGATATTGCACGGCCAATAATGCACAGCCCGGTATTACGTGTACATAACAATGGCTTCGTAATATCTGGCTGTACAATCCATGGTCGTACATTAACTGGACTCGTGTCACTAGATGTAGATAGGGATGCGACGACGAGATCGATTGATCGATAATTTTATATTATTTAATTTTATGATAATTTCGTTTTGTATAAACAAAACGAATCACGAATATCGATATAAAACTATCAAAATAGATAAAAACCATAATAATATAATTATCATAACTAGGTTAAAATACGAAAAGAAAATTGTACCTCCCATACAAAATTGACGATCAGCGGATTGATTTACTATGAAGGTCCAATTCTTTTTTCATATTTTTAACCTATGTTCCTTGTGGAAAGTTATTCAGTTTCATGAGCACATTCACCTTATTTATCTCAGGGTTGATAGGTACCCCAGTTTTGTTTATAGATGTAGCCGGTTGAAAACGTTTTCAACCAAGCGGTTATCTATTCGTTTGTTCTTGGGGACTGCTGTTACCGTCGGTTATCTAATAAACATTTTTTTTTTAGTTTTATGAGTACAACTAAGTATCTAACATTTTATTATATAAGGTCCTTTTAAATTAACTACAAATATTTACCGTGTGTGTTCTACTCATGAAACTGAACAACTTTTCCCTAGGAACATAGGTCGAAATATGAAAAAAAAAATTGGTCCTCCCATACTAATTTTGATTCGCTGACCGTGCGATTCGTATTATTATTACCGTGCGATTATTATTACGCCCACGCGACCTGACAAAAATGTAAAGTTATACAAGGCAAAACTGTAACATTCTCTGTTTTCTTCATGTGTTCTGGTATGTAACTTATAACTTAACTTTATTAAATTACTTAATATGTACAAACAAACATTACACAGCTGAGTACCTTCTTTCATGTCTGTATTTTTTATCGTCTGTGGTTGTTTTTTGTGGTTTTATCGATGCGTGAATGGAGATAATTTTGCTAATATAATATAATAATAATCGACTTCCCAATAGTGGTAACTTTTTTTATAATTTCGAATCGATGTTTTGCGGTCATTTGATAACATGACCACATCTCTAGTATCTATGCTCGACAAAAAAAGGAAGGATCTAGTGGATATTCCTACCTTTGCAGTGTGACCATTTGTGGCAGATTTCTGCCATTTGGTTTTAAGTGACGAAAGTAGCCGATTTTGATATGATTTTAAATTAGCATAGCAAAGTAACACAAAGGCATATGACGATCAATGATACCTTATTTTGATGAGAATATTCTATTATAGTACCTAGTAATTTTATATTCATAAAGTTTGAAGTTTTTGAAGAAATCAAAGAAAACGAAAATTTGGAGGCAAATACTGATTGACATTGTAGGTGTAACAAATTTGTATGTTTTTTGATAAATAGGTATAAAATTTTAATTATATTTTTTGTTTTGTTTTGAAGATTTCCATAAAGGCATCTTTTTAGCGTCAAGCGTGGCAGAATTTGGCAGATTTATTGCCCTGTCGGTGGCAAATTTGCTATTTCGGTAATGGTCACACTGATGCCCGGCCCAATACAATAAGCCCTCTCCACACTCGCGCGTGATTCGCGGCTCGAATAACGCCGTGAATCACGGCAAGATCTGCCTTTGATCTGACTCGCAAAGGTTCGCGCTTGCCGCTTCCCTTTGCCGCGGACCAAATAACCGACACATTTCCGCATTTTGAAGCCGCGAAGAATACGCGACACGGTTCTACACCCATGTTTCGAGGGTCTTTCGCGCGTTCGCGCGCGAGTGTGGAGCGGCCTATGGGAGCAAAAATTTTGCTCGTTGATATTTAGCGTGTTGCTCTCACTGAGCATATAATTACTTCATTTTAGTGTTGCTTTTTTATTTAGCACATAAGTATTCTTCTATATTGGAAATATATTTCACGACCAGAAGGTTAATCCATTTTATTTTCCCTACCAAACCACCACACCACTGATTTGAGAAGTCGCTGCCGCTCCGCTAGCTCCAATTTACTCTTCTGTGCACCACACCACCATAAAAGCCATGGGTCTCCCTACCAAACAATTACAACCAATTTGGAAGAAAATTATCGTCTGATTCAGAAGTATTTTACCTCTAATTTGGACGTTTATCGACGAAAATATAAATAATGGGCACACTTGATGTATTTTCTTCAAATTGTAATACTTACCTACTGGGTTAGAAGGTAAAAACCTTCTGAATTGGATAGACTTTCGTCACCTTTAGATGGCATTTTACCTTCCAATTAATTCCTACTGATTTTGACGGTAATATTCTTCTATTCTTGATGGATATTTCACAATCGGAAGGTTAATCTGTTGTTATTTTTTCTACCAAACAATTACCACTAACTTTGAAGGATATTATCATCTAATTTGTATGGATTTTCGCCGTAACATTCCGTCCAAATAAAATACCTCTAATTTGGACGGTTATCGGTTGGCTAATTCTTCTATTTTAGATGGATAAGGGATGTTATTTTTCCCACTGAAAATTTCTTTCTGATTAAAAAGGAGAAATGTAGAAGGAAAAATATTGAGCCGTCTTTTTTTAGTAGGAAGTTTCTTCCAATTATCATACCTACTGGTTTAGAAGGTAAGAACCTTCAGAATTGGATGGGCTTTCATCACATTTGGATGGCATTTTACCTTCCAATGAATTCCCACTGATTTTGACGGTAATTTTCTTCTATTCTGGACGGATATTTCACAACCGGAAGGTTAATCTGTTGTTATTTTTCCTACCAAATTATTACTACCAACTTGGAAGGATATTATCATCTAATTGGAATGGATTTGCGCCGTAACATTCCGTCCAAATAAAATACCTCTAATTTGGACGGTTATCGTCAGCTAATTCTTCTATTTTAGATGGATAATGGGTGTTATTTTTCCCACTGAAAATTTCTTTCTGATGTGAAAGGATACATGTAGAAGGAAAAATATTGTTCCGTCTTTTTTAGGAGGAAATTTCTTCCAATTATAATACCTACTAGTTTAGAAGGTAAGAACCTTCAGAATTGGATGGACTTTCATCACATTTGGATGGCATTTTACCTTCCAATTAATTCCCACTGATTTTGACGGTAATTTTCTTCTATTCTGGATGGATATTTCACAACCGGAAGGTTAATCTGTTGTTATTTTTCCTACCAAATTATTACTACCAACTTGGAAGGGTATTATCATCTAATTGGAATGGATTTGCGCCGTAACATTCCGTCCAAATAAAATACCTCCAATTTGGACGGTTATTCTTCCATTTTAGATGGAAATGGGGTATTATTTTTCCCACAAAAAATTTTCTTCCGATTTAAAAGAATAAATGTAGAGGGAAAAATATTGTTCCGTCCAATTTTAGTGGGAATATTGAACCGGAAGGAGTTTCCAACTAGGTATAATCCTTCTACATAATATCCGTCCATTTTTTCATTCTGAATTAGAAGGAAATAAAAATTTCCTTCTAAATATCGGAAGGAATTTCGCATTTTTCCGATTTGGACGGTAAACAGGGAAGGAAAAGTCCTCCATTTTAGAAGAAAACGCTTTTGGAAGGACAAACTCAGAAGGAAAGTCAGGAAATTTCTCTCAGTGTATCCAACTAATCCTACTATAATTATTGCAAAAGTTTGGATGTTTGAATGTTTGTTAATCTATCACGCTTCGACCCTGGACTGATCGGGATAAAACTTGGCACAATATAGGTTACGTCCTGAAATAGGACATATAGGCTTCTTTTCATAGCAGGAAAGCCTTCATTTCCAGATGAAAACTCGTTTAACGCGGGTGAAACAGTAGACGGAAAGCTAGTTTCAGATATTTCACAAATAAATCTATGCAGTTAAGACCGTTAAATTTTAATCCCGACGCCTAGAGACGTCGCGACGCCATTAGCAGGAAATGCAGATGTATTTAATGTTCGCAGATGGCTAAATTGATAATCTCATACGGGAAATGCCGCGCCTTAAGTTGTGTCTGCGGAAATTGCACCCCGGCTATCAACGTGCCTAGTAATTAATATTGGAATTTGTATTTTGGTTTGTGTATGTATATGTTTCAGTTTTAGGCTCGTATTTATAAAGCGATCTCAAGATTGAGCGCAATATTAAGTATGGATTTGACAGGCCGTTTTGTACTGAAATGACATTTCTGATAAAAACTCAAACTCGCTGTCACTCTTGAGAGCTGATTATAAATACGGGCCTTAGTATAGTGTTTAGTATACCGGGAGTAAACAAAATAGCTGAGCAAACTTTAGGGTGTAAAAGTACCCATGAAACTATACAGCTTTCCCCTAGAAATATAGGTCGAAATATGTAATTTTGTATGGAAGGTCCAAGTTTTTTATATTTCGACATATGTTCCTTGGGGAAAATTGTTCAGTTTCATCGGTAACTGCCTCCGTGGTCTAGTGGTCTAAGCCGTGGGCTTACGATCCGGAGGTCCTGGGTTCGATTCCCAGGGGGGGGGGGGGACAAAGTTGAAATTTGTCAATTTATCACTTCGTGAGGTTTTCCCCAGTTTGGTTAGGACATTGCAGGCTGAATCACCTGATTGTCCGAAAAGAAAAAGGATTCCGTGCTTCGGAGGGCACGTTAAGCCGTCGGTCCCGGTCGCTGTCTTTGATAGTGGTCGTTACTGAAACCATGTCAGAGGCCTATAGCTGTGCTACTAGGCGGTTTGAAAAAACTCTAACACCAGGGTTTATCGGGTCGTTGTTCGACTCGAAAATCCACTCGCTAAGAAGAAGAAGATCGGTAGGTTCACACCCTAAAATCGTTTAGATTTTTTTTTTACTCCCGCTATCTCCGTTTTTCCCGGAATAAGTAGTAGGTAATTACTATTTTCCTTAATTCGCCCTAAATTCATAGGCTCGTGCCTCTCGTTCAGGACGTATATGAACTGATGTGATAATGATTCCCTTATAATGTGGGTCAAGTATTATTGTGTCCATAAAAAAACTACTCTTTCGATATCGCTAAGTAAAACATTTTTCTATGAGAGTACATAAAAAAGTCGTTTACAATATCTTTGTCGGCCATAACAGCCGTAACAAATTCGCGCACCCTTTTCAGCCTGACAACCCGTCACTAAAATCAATAGATAGGCTCTCTGTCACAAAGCTCTCGGAAAAACTACTCTCTGTTAAATTATTCATCCATACTACGGATGTAGTGGCAGCAAAAACGTCAAAGACAAAGTATCAGGGGTCCATAACGGAGAACTGCAAGTGACATACCCTATGTAAGAGTAAAAATGGCCGGCTACTTTACCATTCTTTTTTGTTGGATTCGGATTTGTGATGGCACTGTTTTTATTTGTGTTATTTGTTTTGTCAACGTTAAGTAAGTCAAGTCTTTGTGACGACGCTAGTAAAATAGATGAGTAATTTATTGGGTAACTAGTTTTAAAGATGCGAGTCTTTTAGATAATTTTAACTCTAATTTTGATGCCGCTACTCATTTTAATACTTATCTAATGAAGAGGGTTCTTAATTTCTGATTTATAAAATTCTTTTGTAGTTGCATTTTGAAAGACTCATTTTTAAATGGCTCTAGGTTACTTATAAGTAGTTAAATATAGCCTACTTCAACTAAAGATTTCAACTTTACATAATGGAGATCATGGGTTTTGTTATTCGATAATATTCACGCGCCTCGTTGACAATTTCTTAAAAAAAATGTTTTTCCTTACCTGAAAAAAAAAACATATATTAGAATTCAATCTCACATTAAATTTCCTACTTAGACCCGTATTAATAATCAGCGCTTGAGACTGACAGCAAGTTTGAGTTCGTATCAGATATTTAATTTCAAGCCTGTCAAATACTTAATTGCTCTCAATCTTAAGAGCGTTTCATAAATACGAGCCTTAGAATTTTGTAGATTTTTTCAACTATGTCTGATAAAATGGAAAGAAAGAAAGAAAGAAAAAGCATTTATTCGGTAGTACCAAAGATGTTACAAATTGGACAACTTAAAACTAAATAGACTAATATAGATACCGAGATTGTAGCGCTGGTTAAATATTCCGATTATTTCATTTTCAACGTTATTTATATAATTTTCACAGATAGAGCAACATGAAATTCTCTCTATCTTTGGTTTCACATCTAATGCGAACAAAATGAAATTTCCAGAACACAACGTCGATCATGTGAATTGCAATTCGAGATACAATTTCTAACTTGCGCAATATCTTCGGAACGTTCTACGGGCCGTAATGTATTAGATATCACGTAGACAATATTCTACATAACGTATCGACGTCTCAGGACGTTATTTATACCGGGTGTAAGGGACAGCATACAGAAACTGATAAGAGTTGTTCAGTCAACGAAACTGACCAACTTTCACTGAGAATTTCTATCAGAATGAAAAAAAAAACATACTATATTCCCCTTATTACCACGGTCAGAAAATTTGTATAGGAAAGCAAATTTTTATTTTCACTTCCTGAAAGAATTTCCTGGTGAAAGTTGTTCAGTTTCGTTGACTGAGCAACCCCTATCAGTTTTAGGTACGCTATCCCTTACACCCGGTATGAAATATTCATGTAAAGCGTACCGCACATCAATGACACGGTCTAAGTCAACATATTTGAATAGTTGAATCATAGGAATAGGGGATAGATAAAGAGGTACCTACGTTATTACATATTGCATGTATCCTATTTACTTTTATGCTGGACTGGAAGTGAAAGAAAAACATAGAATGTGCCAGCTGCATCTCCTCCCGGGCATGCTGTAAAAATCAGCTAAGGGATTTAAGGGTTTCAATATTCTAATTTAGGCGATGGGCTGACAACCTGTCACTATAGCAATATACCTACATATCGACCTGGAATAACCCTCAAAACTTGTCAGACGTGGCTAAATGACCTCCGTTTAGGTCTTTAACGCTCTGCCTATCCCATCAGGAATAAAGGCGTGATTTATTGTATGTATGTATCCTATTCCACCTGTATCTCTGAATTAGCATGGCACATGGCTTCGTAGTTATATCATTATTGTTGTATTATAAATACCTATGCTATGTAAATATATAAGTATGCACAATGTATTTTGAACTATATCACTAATAAGTAGGTACATTACATGGTTGTAATTTTTTAAACCCAAAAAAATTTAAAACCACGTAATGTACTTACTGTATTATAGGTATACTTTGTACAAAATAACAGATTTTTTTTAATAAAAAAAAGGGTTAAGACCTTAAAATAAAAATAAACTCACTAGCATTTGATTAGCATGCAGGCTAAAGTGTAAACTGAAAATTTCACGGCTGCCAGCACCAAACGTTTATAATATACCCGGCCTTAAACACTGGAGTTTTAACATTACCATACTAATGTACACCACTGCAGTTTGCCTATACGGCTGTACACGTTACGGCGTATCCAACATGGCCGCTTGCCAAGCACTCGGCTTGGCTTATCTTGGCTCAACTCAGGTTAACTCTGTGTACTTACTTACGGTTTAAGCCGAGTTTATATTTAGGACCCACTGAGGTAATGAGAATGTACCCCTGGTGCAGTTTTGTTTTGTATTTTGTACTGTAAGTGTTGCAGATGCTATCAA
>JARACY010001541.1:0-56304 GCA_029255725.1 Scrobipalpa atriplicella
CCCCTAATAATGGCTCCCTAAATGGTTCGCACAGTGGTCCGAAACGCACCGAAATGGGCAAAATGAATTGTGTGCGGAAACGTATTAGCTACGCGCCAAATGACTTGGAACTTATGTTGGACCCACTGTGCATCATTTAGTTTTGTTTATTTATGTTTGTGTGAGTGGGGGATGATGGCGGAACGAGAGGATGAGAAAGGGGTTTTTATACATACTTTGTAAGTGATTGTATTGAGCCGTTATCTATGGTGAAGATTTATAAGGGTATGATGGGATTATACCTAAAAGTATCTCACTTTTTACCAAGTATTGCTTTTGTTATTTCGTTTTGCGTCAAAGTCGTATATAATAGACTTATTTTTGGAGGCAAAGTTATATTTAATTTATCGCATATATTTTATTTAGAATTTATATTTTTTCATGATAAGAATTTTGTAGGGCTACTGCAGCCATCCACTGTCAATGACTACCTCTCTGAAACTACTGACACAAGGTCTAAAACAGAACAACTAAATAAAAAATAGCATGTTTAAAAACACATTTAATTTATTTCTATTGACTCAATTGAACACCTCATCTCACCCCCGCGTTTACCATCAACCGTCCATAAACAAATCAGGTTTTTTTCCACCCCAACTCTTTGTTAACCAAACAAACAGACGCACAATTACAGCAAGACAAAGATTTTAATGCACGTGAGTGGGGGCGCCACTTTGTATGGAGAAATGACTTCTTGTCGTGTGGGTATCGAGTCGATCGACCAGATGAATCCTGGTGTCAGAATTTTTAAACCGCCTAATAGCACAGCGAATTGGCCTCTGACATGGTTGGTCACTATTAAAGATGGCTTAACGTGCCCTCCGAAGCACGGAATCTTTTTTTCTTCCTGACAATCAGGTGATTCAGCCTGCATTGTCATAAACAAACTGGAGGAAATCTTACAAAGTGATAAATTGACAAATATCAACTTTGTTTTTCCCCCTGGGAATTGAACTCAGGACCTCCGGATTGGGAGCCCATGGCTCAGACCACAAGACCACGGAGGCAGTTACAAATAGAACTGTCAAAACTGGCGTTAGTTCCTTTTTTCGCCACGTTCATTTAAATGCTTGTCGAACAAGTAAGGCGGCAGATGTTCAAATATCGCGGCACAAAATCAACACTAATTTCATCAATCACAACTCCATTACGTGAACAATTAGCTATATTTTTTATTAAATTCAATTTACACCTTCTGGTGTGTAGTGCCGGGTCAGGATAGCATCACCCCTATCTTCCTGTGGTTGTCGTTAATATAGATTATAACTTATAAGGATTAAATGCGCTTGCCAATCTACTTGCCAAGTGTGGCGAGTCTAGCGTTTAACTCCTATTGGGTGATGCTAATGTTTAGCAGCACCAATTTCTTTACATCATCTGTCATTTTAACGACTTAGACACAGCAGTGTAATAAAATAAATAGTACGACTAATAACTTGGAAATAATTATAAATCTGTTCTGTCCGATTAATTAAAAAAAATACCACTGTTCAATATACATAAAGTGTCGAAATGCAATTAACCGTTTCGCGTCATTTGATAAACGGATCATTGCGTATTTAATTTATTGATTGTTGTGTATTTGTGTTGGGTTTGTTGTTAGTAATTTATAAGTTTTGTACAAAAGTGACTGAAGTGGTTTTAGTTCGTTTGTCATTTCTAATGGGTCGTTTACTGTAACTTTTGTAATTCATTGTATTGTACGTTATTTTATTATAAATGGTTTACGTCTAAGTTATTCCTTTATGCACAATACTGGCAGACTGTTCTCACTTTTTCGTTATACAGGGTGTAAAAAAAAAGTACTACGTTCCTTTAAACCACGTGTTCTACGGATAAATAATTTGCCTTGTCCATACAAAACTGGAGATCGCGGAGAGCATCTTTGTATGAAAAAGACAAGATTTTTTTCGACGTATAATTTTTGTGCTTTGGGAATGTTATTTGGTATCATCAGTAGAACATGTGGTTTAAAGGAACGTAGTACTTTTTTTTTACACCCTGTATAACGAAAAAGTGAGAACAGTCTGCCAGTATTGTGCATAAAGGAATAACTTAGACGTAAACCATTTATAATAAAATAACGTACAATACAATGAATTACAAAAGTTACAGTAAACGACCCATTAGAAATGACAAACGAACTAAAACCACTTCAGTCACTTTTGTACAAAACTTATAAATTACTAACAACAAACCCAACACAAATACACAACAATCAATAAATTAAATACGCAATGATCCGTTTATCAAATGACGCGAAACGGTTAATTGCATTTCGACACTTTATGTATATTGAACAGTGGTATTTTTTTTAATTAATCGGACAGAACAGATTTATAATTATTTCCAAGTTATTAGTCGTACTATTTATTTTATTACACTGCTGTGTCTAAGTCGTTAAAATGACAGATGATGTAAAGAAATTGGTGCTGCTAAACATTAGCATCACCCAATAGGAGTTAAACGCTAGACTCGCCACACTTGGCAAGTAGATTGGCAAGCGCATTTAATCCTTATAAGTTATAATCTATATTAACGACAACCACAGGAAGATAGGGGTGATGCTATCCTGACCCGGCACTACACACCAGAAGGTGTAAATTGAATTTAATAAAAAATATAGCTAATTGTTCACGTAATGGAGTTGTGATTGATGAAATTAGTGTTGATTTTGTGCCGCGATATTTGAACATCTGCCGCCTTACTTGTTCGACAAGCATTTAAATGAACGTGGCGAAAAAAGGAACTAACGCCAGTTTTGACAGTTCTATTTGTAACTGCCTCCGTGGTCTTGTGGTCTGAGCCATGGGCTCCCAATCCGGAGGTCCTGAGTTCAATTCCCAGGGGGAAAAACAAAGTTGATATTTGTCAATTTATCACTTTGTAAGATTTCCTCCAGTTTGTTTATGACAATGCAGGCTGAATCACCTGATTGTCAGGAAGAAAAAAAGATTCCGTGCTTCGGAGGGCACGTTAAGCCATCTTTAATAGTGACCAACCATGTCAGAGGCCAATTCGCTGTGCTATTAGGCGGTTTAAAAATTCTGACACCAGGATTCATCTGGTCGATCGACTCGATACCCACACGACAAGAAGTCATTTCTCCATACAAAGTGGCGCCCCCACTCACGTGCATTAAAATCTTTGTCTTGCTGTAATTGTGCGTCTGTTTGTTTGGTTAACAAAGAGTTGGGGTGGAAAAAAACCTGATTTGTTTATGGACGGTTGATGGTAAACGCGGGGGTGAGATGAGGTGTTCAATTGAGTCAATAGAAATAAATTAAATGTGTTTTTAAACATGCTGATTTTTTATTTAGTTGTTCTGTTTTAGACCTTGTGTCAGTAGTTTCAGAGAGGTAGTCATTGACAGTGGATGGCTGCAGTAGCCCTACAAAATTCTTATCATGAAAAAATATAAATTCTAAATAAAATATATGCGATAAATTAAATATAACTTTGCCTCCAAAAATAAGTCTATTATATACGACTTTGACGCAAAACGAAATAACAAAAGCAATACTTGGTAAAAAGTGAGATACTTTTAGGTATAATCCCATCATACCCTTATAAATCTTCACCATAGATAACGGCTCAATACAATCACTTACAAAGTATGTATAAAAACCCCTTTCTCATCCTCTCGTTCCGCCATCATCCCCCACTCACACAAACATAAATAAACAAAACTAAATGATGCACAGTGGGTCCAACATAAGTTCCAAGTCATTTGGCGCGTAGCTAATACGTTTCCGCACACAATTCATTTTGCCCATTTCGGTGCGTTTCGGACCACTGTGCGAACCATTTAGGGAGCCATTATTAGGGGGAATATTTTATTTATTTATGAAACTGTTTTTCTATTTATCCGCTAACTTTGTTTGGGATGTGCTTGAGACAAATTGTTGTTTTATGTTAATTACTAATTGCTTTTATACGATTTTCCGAGTTCGCTAATATAGAAAACTGCCATATTGCAGTGTAGGTAATTAATGTTGATAATGTAATTTGTAAAGCATTGTACAATATGTAACACGAAAATACTATTTTAAAACTCAAGTTTTCACATTCACACATTCATAATAAATGAATGAGAAACTTTTGATTACTTTTAGCACCTGCAATGAAAACGTGCATACTTTGTTGAACATGTAACAATTACCTACATTATTGTAAGTTTTTCATTATAATCATGACGGCATAAAGCGATAAGGGCTAAAAACAAAAATCACGTTGTTCGAGAAATATTTTCGTAAAATTGCGTCAACAGAAAACGTGTTTCGAAGAAATACGCACTACCAGAACAAATAGTGGGAACTTTTCAACTTCAGAGACTTATAAACAAGTTTTTCTTTTTTAGTTCAAAAACTGTATACTTAGGTAAAAAAAAGCAAACAATTTCAATTTATTGTTCCTAATTGAGTTTTTAACCTTTTAACATATGACTTATATATATATTTTTGTAATCTCTTTTTAATATCCATTATTTTACTACTCCACTAGATGGTTTCAGTTGAAAAAAAATTGAGTTCTTAAATTCTGGCGCCAAAATTCGCCATATTTGTTTTAAAAAAATAACTATCTAAGAACATTCGAGTAATTGAAACGAATCAAATTATAACTAAATTGTCAAAATGCAATACATCCAGCCTTTTGGAACATACGAGGTAATGAAGAAGAAACATACATACAAGATACGCGCGAAAAACATAACCCTTCCTTAGTAGTCGGGTAAAAAAAAATCATTTTAGAAATAACACGTTCCGCAAAATTTCCACTGTGCTGTCACCAGACATTATAAGTATATTTTTTTTATACATGAATTCTTTAGACGAAATCATTAAAATTTTCGCTTGACAAAAGGCTCGAGCCGGTGTTTTTCACACGCCTACGCTTTTCCCGCATCTTGTGAATACGAGTGTGGAAAATAAACGTTTTTCCAGTTGAGAAGGGTGTGACTGTGACGTCACGGACACTATTCACATATCCGTAGAACTGAAAGCGTTGTTAGAAAGCTCTCGCAAATAAAATGTATGCGTATCACACGACCTCCTGAAGTAGGGCTGGGTTGCAGAGGTCAGATGGCAGTCGTTTGTATAAAAATAATAAAATAAAATAAATATGTTTTATTCATTAAAGAGAATACATATCTGAAACTTGAGTTTGGAAACTCCTTTTAAGCTTAGCCTGTGTCAGGAGAAAGCCTGTGTTAGTTAGCCGACCCCGTGAAATACGGGAACAGGCTACGATGAGATTTTTTATTGGTAAGATCAAATTCTCGGTAAATAGTCGGTATATTCTTCATATTTCTACATAAATATGAATCCTTGGGGTAAGTTTTGTTATCTACAGCCATGTCTGCAGCACGCGGCACGCCTTTTTTCCTTTGAGTGAAAAACCGCAATACGGTGGTAGATACTTAAAGAGCTCTTCTTTTTCTTGTCGTGTGGGTTTCAAGTCGATCAAACCGGCTTAAAACTACCTAATAGCTCTGCTAGTAGGCCTATGACCGAGACCGAAGGCTTAACATGCC
Organism: Scrobipalpa atriplicella; assembly: GCA_029255725.1. NCBI lineage: Eukaryota > Metazoa > Arthropoda > Insecta > Lepidoptera > Gelechiidae > Scrobipalpa > Scrobipalpa atriplicella. Next base: position 5,573 of record JARACY010001541.1, read on the forward strand.
CTCCGAAGCACGGAATCTTTTTTCTACCAGACAGGCAGGTGAATCAGCCTACATTTTCCTAACCAAACGAAAAAGAAGTAAAGAGATGAATCTTAAAAAAACTACGCCAGTATTACAAGTTAGTGATAGAAGGATTTTAACCTATACCGAATTCGAATTATACTTCGTTCTTTTAACGTTGCGATATCGATACCAACTTGTTTTGCGGCCCGTAAACTGCTTTTTATTTAAAGCTTTAGAGAAAGTCAACCGCAAAACATATGTTTGTAACAAGGTTATTGTTTGCGGCTCCGAAACTTGAACCTCTGCTAAGTTGCAAAGAAAAATCTATTTAGGGCCGCAAAAAAAAGTTGGTATCGATTACGCAACGTTAAAAAAACGGAGTATAGATATTAAACCCGCTAGTAGCAACCCTACGATGAGAGGGTGGAAGTTGTTAGAAGCGACAAACGGACAAAATGTAAGGTTAAAGTTGAATACTGATGCCAAAAAGGTTATTTAAAAAAATCAATGTCCGCCTTCCATGCCTTCCTAAGACGCACTAAAAGGTAACAAATTCATCAGCTCCACTTCACCAAATTTTATATTCTGAATGTAATTGCTTGACACATTACTAAAAATATCGAAATCGCTATATGTGTGCCTATAAAATTTGAGGAGTTCCCTCAATTCCTCATGGATTCCATAATCAGATCCTGGCGAGAATATTATGGGACCACCTGGGAAGTATACTCTTTCAAACAAAAAAAGAATTTCTGAAATCGGTTCAGGCGTTTTTGAGTAATCGGTGAACATACATAAAAAAAAAAAAAAAAAAAAGTTCACGACGAATTGAGAACCGCCTCCTTTTGGAAGTCGGTTAAAAATGTCAACGATACGATGCTCCATACACGGCACACAAGTTGTACCAAAGTTCGTCCATAGATCAGCACAAAGAATATTTTGTACAAGTTCGTAATATTTTCTATGAAAGATCTTCTTCTTCTCGATCGAGTGGGTTTTCGAGTCGACGAATGCCCCGTAGAACCCTGTTGTTAGAGTTTTTAAACCGTCTATTAGTAACATGAGGCATGAAATGGTTTGTGTAATGATCACCGTCAATGACAGCGACATGGACCCGACGGTTTTACGTGCTGTCCAAAGCACGAAATCTTTTTCCTTACAGACAATCAGGGTGAGTGAGAGTTCAGCCTGCATTCTCCTTACCAAACTCGGGATAATCACGAAGTGATAAATTTAAAAATATCAACTTTGTGTTCCCCCCGCGGGAATCGAACCCACGACCTCCGGATCGGCAGCGCATGGCTCAGACCACTAGACCACGGAGGCAGTTAAGATTTGGTATTGCTGTAGTGACGAGACGACAAACTTCTGCGTGATTTGCTATACAATGAAATCGAAGGTCAGACTACCTACTGGCTTTTGCAGATTACTTGAGATGAAAAGATTCTATGTTTTATCACTCATACATAAAAGTATTAATTATTAAAAAATAACAGAACTAAATCTAAGTCTGCTGCTAAATATTGGAAATTTCCAATCAGTGACTACTGTTCTTAGTTAATTGATTAAATAACTTGTAAGGATTTGTTAATTTGTCACTTTAAGGAAAGTACACTAGACTTTTACCTGGGTATACTTCTAGAGCAGTTAAACCACCTTTTGTCAAAACTTGATCTAAAATATTAAATGAAAGAATTATTGTTTTTTTTTTTCAAATTTCAAATTACAAAAATACTTAGATATGAATATGAGTAGTATTAAAAACCTTTATTATGGCCCCATAATATATATCTTTAAAAACTAAATGTCATGCTGAATCACAGCTTTACAGAATATGTTACGATCTGTAGTTAGGTACATACTTAGAGCAACAGTTACTCTAAGGGTACATAACAATAAGTACGTTAGTAATAATAAATATAATTAAAATAAACGATCAACTCTACATAATTTAAATAATAACGTGAACAAACACCAGTTATAGTAAACCCAATTAATCGAAATCTAATCAAAGAAAAATCCAATATTTCATCTCAAAAGCTCAGCAGAATGACAAAATTAATTAAACTAACCGATTCGCATCTCTGATCTTTATAAAATAATTATTAATTTGTTAATTTAGCCTTTCAGGGGAAAACAACATTCGAGAAATTAACTGACGTAAATACGTTTTAGCAATTTACGATATATTATATGTACAGGCTGTTTTTAGAATCTCTCCTGATTCATCTTTCTAGCCTTTTTCCCGTATTTCACGGGTTCGGCTACCTAATCTAGGGGATCGAACGAGGGTCCTGGTTTTTACACAGAGCGACTGCCATCTGACCTCCGCAACCCAGAAGGGAAACCAGACCCAATCCTAGATTAAGTTACACACAACCTATGAATTTCTTCGTAGGTGTGTGCAGGTTTCCTCACGATGTTTTCCTTCACCGTAAAAGCACCGAATAAACGTACATATGAAATTCGAAAACCGAAAAACACATTGGTACGTGGTGGGATTCGAACCATGACCTCCTTGCACAGGAGGCCGCGGCCCTATCAACTACACCATCCAGAATTCTTAGAACCTCTCCTGGGTTCTTCAGACAAAATGGTCTTCTGGATTGTCACAAAGCAATCTATTTATCTATATCAGCCTACATCTACGCACTCCTGAGTATAGGCCTCTTCTTTTTAAGGAAGAATATCCCAAAAAAAATTAAGAATCAGAAATAATAAGAACTTGTATTTGCCGAAATTATTTTCCAGTTATTTTTTTTTGATAAGTCATTTACTACTATGAAAAACATGTTATCTTCTTTAAATATTTTCATGTTCTGTATCATTATGGTTTATTCAAAATGATTGAGCAATTTTCGTAACACCCTGTACACGGCTTCATAGTAAAATTGAATTTTGCTAATAATTGCTAATCTGAATCTGTTTTCGATGTGTGATTGAAGTCAAAATTAGTGTATAACGAAGCAAAATGAAGCCATTAATGTGTACAAAATTTAATCTATGTGTTGGCGGTTTTGGTTTTGAACTTGTCGTGTGAAGAATTGTTTTTGTGTTTTGTTTCATGTAACTGACAATCTGTGTGGAGAATGCTGCAACATAGAAAATATTTTAATACGCCGTTTGATGGAAATAAGTCGCTGTAGGAAGCTGCAGTTTACTTAATTGAGGTGAGTTTAAGTAATTTTTATCTATGAGTATGCTCTGGATTATAGCATTGAAATTTCAGCCAACATATGGACTGAGAGCGAAAAATAATAAAATCACAGTATAGTATGTTATTGTACGTTATATTAGTACCAATGAGTCTTGGATGTCTAATTTGAGGGATTCATTCCCATTCATGTACTAAGCCTACAGATAAAGTTGGAACCATTTTATTTTTCTGGTTGTCTCGTTGGATTCATCTTATTTTAATCTTACTTTTGGATCCAACACTGGTATTACTTAATGCCCAGAGAAATGCAGAGAGTCCAGTAGGAAAATTAAGGCCCGTATTTATAATCAGCTCTCAAGAGTGACAGCGATTTTGAGTTCGTCTCAGAAATGTCATTTCAGTACAAAACGATCTGTCAAATCCATACTTAATATTGCTCTCAATCTTGAGATCGCTTTATAAATACGAGCCTATGATTATGTAAACTAGCATAGATGTCAAGCTTAGCTTTAATATTTGTGATTAATCTTTTCAAATACCAAAAATATTCATATTCATTTTAAATAACATTTCTAGAGTACACGATAAACCTATCGATATTCAAAATAATTGTCATTGTAATGATGTTCCCAAAATAACGTCTGTTCTCTTTCAGTTCATTACTCCTCTTCCTTTCAAAATATTTTCCGGTTGCGATTCTCCTTCATTCAGTGTGACGTGGATGTACAGTGTGATGCACAAATCTACCACATTACTGTGCTTTTTTTATGTTAGTAAACGATATTTAACAATATAGACACTTGTGCATTTTATAAGTTAAACTATAGCTTGATATTTTTATGCCACAGGTTTGCTCTTGATATTTATAATTAGCTCTCAATAGTGACAGCGAATTTGAGTTTGTATCAGAAATGTCATTTCAGTACAAAACGATCTGTCAAATCCATACTTAATATTGCTCTCAATCTTGAGATCGCTTTATAAATACGAGCCTAAGTAAGTGACCGAGACAGACAGAATCGACGGTGAGATGGAGCAAATTCACCATAGTTACAATAATTGAGACATAATTAGGTACCCATTGATTTGACCTTAAGGATCAGTTCCTTGCAATCTTGAAAGCAAAAAACTGGTGATAAATTGAAACCCAGCTTTCTTTTCCACAATTTCGAAGATAGTAGCTAAAAATCAATATCACCTTTATAAATTCATCCTGTATATTTCCTCAGAAGTACAAATCCGATGGCACAGATCAGGAATAATGTTCGCAACATGACGGACAGTTTGCGGCAGATTGATGGTGTCTGTCTGTCTGTCGTAATTTATATCCATGTTTACTGAAAGGGTGCCGAGAGATTATTTTTTGGGTTTGGTGACAAGGTTTTTTAAGAAATTGTTGGAGACAAGTGTATAAGAAAGTCTAACAATGATAAAGATGATCGTTTTAGTTACTTACGTTATGATTATGAGTAAGGTATAGCACAATTTCAAATGTTTTGTAGTTAATGTCAAGTGAATATCAAATATCTTGGCCTTTCCAATGCCACAAATAATATGGTGTTTTAAATTTAACACGTACGTAAAATAATTTTATAAATAATTTTAGTAGCACGTAACTCGATCAATCAAAAACAATAATTGAAAATTAATCATTTCTTTAATTTTGTTAAAATATGTACCTACGAATACGAACATTTTAAGAATACTTAAAGTATGACATAGTACACTCAACAATATTTGAAAATTTTAATTTTATTTAAAAAAAGAAATAACTAGACAACAACTACTGTATAAAAATTATCGGCAATTATATTGCATAACCATCTATGTAGACACAGTTAATTAAATTAAAATTATTGCACATTCACACAAGAAAACTTTTTTGAAAAGTAGTACATTAATAAAATGATTGTCTAGTATCTGGTCTGTGTACTCGATCTTTGGTATTTCTTGTACAATTCTAAAAATATTACCTACTTGAAATTCTATTACCTTAATATGGCATTTACTTCATATGGTACCTACTACCGCTACAGATTTCATCTCACTGTACACCAAAAGGATAATGATACGATATCCTAGCAACGTCTCCAGGAACGTACTGAAGATCCTGATACGCCTTCACCATCATCTGCTGGTTAACCACAGCAAAAGGTCTTGGAGAGATGCTTTCTATGGACGGCAAAGGTCTTAGTTCCAAACTTGGCAACGGTTCTTCCTTAGGCCTCGATACAGGCACGTAGGTTGTCTGAGGGATCGAAGGCACAGGGTAACTGATCATGTTGTTGTACATGAACTGATGTTCGGAATAGTTCAAAGGTATTTGATAGTTTGGATCAACTCTCGGTTCTAGTTCCACGAAAGTATCTCTTGTTGTATAGATGGCTGAGTTTGTGAATGCTGTTGTGTCGATCCTGTTCTTCCTTCGAGGTCTGTATTTATAGTCTGGGTAATCTTGCATGTGTTTTATCCTTAGCCTCTTCGCTTCATCTATGAATGGTCTCTTTTCTGACTCGTCCAAGCTCTTCCATTCTAAGCCGAGGCGTTTCGATATTTCTGAGTTGTGTAGCTTTGGATTCATTAATGATATTTTCTTTCTCTGCAATCGTGACCACACCATAAACGCATTCATTGGGCGCTTTATGTGGTAAGGGTTTGAGTTCCTTGACAGTTTTTGTGTTGGTTTTGGTGATGATGTTGAATCTACTGGATATGCCATTTCTCCTTTCACCTATCCCGGTATAGTTATCTTCTTTATTTTCGTTCCTGTTCTCATTTCGTGCACATAACACTATGTCTTATATTCCCTTTCAATCGTTATTACAGGTAATGGTTTACCAAGATATACTTTATGTTCATTATTATCACATCTAAAACAAATTCAATAGCCTTATCATTTACGGTAATCAAAGGAATTTTACAATTTAAACCAAATAATCTACAAAATTGTTACTAAACCGTGTCCAGTCGTTCCCTGGACGTTCACGCCCAGACTGATCACCAGTTTTGAAGCCAACTAAATCTGAATGCTGTCATTAGACCAACAAAGCCCTGGACACAATTGGAATGACAATTTTCCATGTATTATTTGCGTTTGAATAAAGAGCGGTGACAATGGTGTGATTGCTCTCAAATTGTCAGATGATACTCCTGTATGTTTTGTTGCCGCGCCTTGGTTCTATTAAAAAGAATAGGGTTGACAACAGAATTTATGCGACTGTAGGGTCATCACTACTGGTCACACATCACAACTGTTTACTTCTCAATGGGGATAAAAACGCAAAGCTAATTGCTGATGGCGCCACTAGCGACTATTCCAAAAGAGACCAATGAGAAGACGCAAAACTTTGTCATTGACAGATTACTGACCAATCACAGGTCAAAGTCAAAGTCAAAGTCAAATAATTTATTTCCAAATAAATTCTTACGAACACTTTTAGAAAGTCACAGGCGAGTCTATTACAAAGAAAATTGTATCAATGTCACAAAAGAAATCAAAATAAAAAAATATATCACAATGATGAAGAAGCACGAGAAACTCGCACTTTGCGGCCCCCCTTTCGTTTTCGCCTACCCCTACTTTTGTCCTTCGTTTTGATTAAAATTGGGTTGGTGTCCGCAATGTGTGCCAATTTCTTGCGCTTTACTGAAATATCCGAGCTCCAAACCTCTTTGTCATTAGTATAGTCATCTAACTTATAATAGGCTTTCTGACATAATGTATTTTTAATTGTATCTTTAAATTGATTTTCTGACAAATTTAATATATGGTCAGGTATTTTGTTATAGTATTTTATACATTGACCTAAAAATGATTTTTTAACCTTAGCTAACCTAAAATGGGGTTGGTCAATTTTATTTTTGCTTCTTAGATTCCGATTATGCCTGTCACCGTTTTTGGTAAAACTATGAATATTTTTCCTTACATACATAATATTTTCATATATAAATTGACATGGTACAGTTAAAATATTTATCTCTTTAAACAATTCTCTTAGGGAATCACGACATTTGAGTTTGTATATTGCTCTAATAGCCCGTTTTTGCAGAACAAAAATTGAATCAATGTCAGCAGCGCGGCCCCACAACAAAATTCCGTAGGACATAATGCTGTGAAAATAACTAAAATAAACAAGTCTTGCTGTAGCAATATCTGTGAGCTCTCGGATTCTTCGTACAGCAAATGCGGCTGAACTAAGTCTCCCCGATAAAGATGTAATGTGCGGATGCCATTGAAGTTTCGAGTCTAGTGTAATCCCTAAGAAAACTGTACTTTCGGTGAACTCTAATCTTTCATTATTAAGTACAACATCATTATTGGAAGAATTTACATTAGGCAAAGTGAATTTTATACATTTGGTTTTCTTCGCATTCAACACTAGATTGTTAACAGTGAACCAATTATGAATTTGTCCAAGAGTGTTATTTACGTTGTCATAATTTTGTGCATGTCTATCAACTTTAAAAACAAGAGATGTGTCATCTGCAAATAATACAATCTTTGACAAATTCTCTATCATGTAGGGCAAATCATTAATATACACTAAAAATAGAAATGGACCTAATATTGAACCTTGAGGTACACCTATTTTAACACGTGACCCTGATGACTTAACTCCGTTTACATTAACCTTCTGAATCCTATCGTCCAAATAAGAATTTAAAAGGCTCAAGGCTTCATTTTTGATTCCATAGTGTTTCAATTTTGACAATAAAGTTTCATGATCTACGCAATCAAATGCCTTAGACAGGTCACAAAATACGCCAATGGCATCTTTTGATTCCTCCCAAGCACTAAATATATGATTCAAAAGGGCAACACCAGCATCTGTGGTGCAACGTCCCTTTGTAAACCCGAATTGCTGATTATGTAATAAGTTATTGTGGTTAAAATGAGAAAGCATTTGATTGAGTATGATCTTTTCAAACACTTTGCTCAATACTGGTAAAACAGATACAGGCCTATAGTTGCTTGGATCTGCCTTGTCACCAGCCTTGAACAAAGGAACTACTTTACTGTTTTTCATCAAAGGAAAAAGGAACACTCGCTAGTGGCGCCATTTAGTTCCCAGTTTTTATCCCCATTAACTATAGGTACCACCGTTTTGAACGAATAGTCATTGCCTCCTTTTCTGAACCTGGTAACACACTTCAGAACGCTACCAACAAGACAAATTGGTTTATAGAACACCAAGGCCTAGTATCACAATAGTCATTCCGCCTTTATTTGCAAAGCATTGTGCACATTGTATCTTCATCAAATGAAATAGAGGAGTGGGCTAATCTTTTCCAAAGAATAGACCTATTGAGCTCTATAGATCATGCCATGTTTGGACTAAGCCCAATCGTTTTCATTGTAGTCTAGTAAATAGTTTTGTTGGTAATAGTAGGATTGGGAACTTTGTTGCTATGATTGTTGCATCAATGGTAGCAATTCGTGGTTGCAAAATACGCGACTTCACTAATATAAGTCCATACCTGTCACTTTCTGTCATGAGAGAATAGAAAGGGATGGCAATAATTTTAGTTAAGATTTAGTTAAGTCGGGATGGTTACGAATCGGGCCCAATGTAAGCACTGAACAAAATCATCATCAAGTTTAAATTAATTTTATGCAACGCCAGTTACAAAAAAATGTTAGTAATCTTGAAATAAAGCTACTACTAGAGTCACCTCTTCAGTATCAATAAAACTATTTGACCATGACGTATCAGCGCCATCTGTAACACAATGGTTTAACTATTCCCTTCGTCCACGTACGAAACAGGAGTTTTGGTTCGTCACCTTTTCTGTGACGATGGAATATTCAAACGTCTCGCTAGATGGCGCTTTTTAGTTCTTCATGTAATACCCAGATGGCGACACAAGTATTCAAATGGGGTGTCTGGCGCGGCGATTTGATAAAGGTGTCGTAAAAAATAGGTTTGCTTCAGTTTAGGTCATGTCTTGCTCTAAAAACTAAAATAATGGTTTGTGAAGTATGGTATTTGATTTGATTTTTTTCTGTTGTATTTTCAATGTGTGGGTGTGGGATGAATGAGTTACCTTCTAACATAGTTTTCCGCCTCTTGTCATTGAACCGAAGCTAGAATAAACCTAGAATAATGGCAGAAATATTTTAAACAAATCCACTAAACTAGAGCTTTCAGTGTCAAAGAAAAAGAAATAAGAACACTTTGTAATTATTTTTTTAACATCTTACTTTATTTAATCTTCAAGAATACATACATTTGTATTACACACATTGTACTTTGTATTTGAATAATATGAACAACCTCTACTAGAAACAACAAATTTATTTCAAATCTCCCTAATAAATTGACTTAGAAAATTGAACAAGAATTATCTTAGCACTTAATGTTGGCAATCATAAACCTCAGTCGACAAGGGCCACTTTGTAAATCACACGAAGACATAGAGGGGCGCTAAGCCGCCATATTTATGAAAATAAGACGCTATGCCGCCATAATGGGAAATACAAAAAGCGGGCGGCGGCGACGGGCTGGGTGGGAGCTATTTTACACGTTTCGACCGTGTTTTGGGAAAAGTCGTGAATGGTTATGGGAAACGGACTCCGTCTGATGCTTATTTTATATAGCAGTTTAAGGATAGTATGGGATCCACATCCTAGGTGCTATCTATTCGGGGCAACAGCATAGGTTTTCAATTTTTTAAGTCAGAGCCTAGCAGCAGTGGGATAAATCAGGCCAATCAAATAAGAAAAAAAAAGTCAGGGCGGATAGGCTACGTCGGCGAGTGGAAATATCAGTTATTCTGCTCAGCCCAAAGCTCACTGGATCACCACTGGATCTTATCTAGATGCATAAAGCTAAGAGCTGATCCAATGCTAATAAAAAAACTTATTAGTATCCAATATATTTGACATACTTATTTTTAAGTATCTGACAGACAAAATACAGGGTGTTAATTTAATTGCGTGCCAAAGCTTAGAGGGTGTTTCAGTAACTTAAAAAGAGCCTGTATATAATATAAAAAAAAAATCAAATAAAAAAAATACAAAAGTCGGTAGGTATTTATTCATAATGATTCCCAGAGCTGCGTCTAGCTCTGGAGCTATAACCAATCCATCGACCAGTGATAGCGACTCGCGCGGGCTCAGTTATAGCGCAAGAGGCAGACGCAGCTCTTGGAATCATAAATAAATACAGACTTTTGGTTTTTTGAGTTGGATTTTTTAAATATTTTTTATGGGCTCCTTTTTCGTTAATGAAACACCCTCTAAGCTATGGCACGCAATTAAATTAACACCCTGTATACGCAGGAGAGAAACCATATCCAAATCTTTGACACAGATTGTTGTTTGATTCAACAACCCAAATGTTGAACAAAATCGCACCTTATAACTTGGACTTAAGTCCTAACTTATTGTTATGGCCCGTTTTGAGCCTCAGTTTTATACCACTTTATGCGGGAGACTGCACTGCATCTATTTATCTATTACGGTTATATAGATTTATTGCCGATATTGTGCCAAGAAAACGGCACTGAAGTAGGCGCTCTAGTTCTGAGTATGGTATTTCATTTGTAAACTTCGTTATTGTGTGGGAAACGCGCCAGAGAAATCACTTATTACTATTTTTCACATAAATAGATTTAGGATTCTTTGTATAAATAGGTTCGCAAAAAATTGTTTGCCATTAACCACCAACCCCCTATATCTTATTTACTTACCACGCTTACCACTTAACCGACCCCGAAAACCTAAAACCTACGAAACCCTAAAAGTCAAGCCTTACAAATCGCCAAAATCCTAGTAAAAAATCTTTCTAAGGGGAATTTTGAATTAAAACTGTTTGCCTTTTGCAGATGTGGCGTCAGGTGGTCATAGTCTGTCAGTCAGGTGATTTTTACAGTATACCCGGGAAAAACCAAGTTGTTGCATTAATACCTATACGTATTTTATCACTAGTAAAGTAAAAGATAATATACTTATTTAGTTTATTTATCTAATCGTAAGTAACTGTGTTGTGTGTATTTGAAGAATAATAACATATTATGTAAAGTGAAGTGTCACAAAACCGAGCGCCGACTTGTATTGAGCGGAGGAAATAAAAATATCGTATCAATAGCGACATAAAAGACTTGCACTGCGAGTTACACACGAGAATAATCATCGTGAGATATCGTTTCTGGAATTTAAAGACATTTGGTTCTGCATAAAGAATGTAAAAATTAACATACTATTTGCGCGCATAATTACTTAGTTGGCTTAGTTTATCTTCATACCTATCCAAATTCTGATCTTGAGCTGAAAATTTCCTCTTCCTTACATAGTATAAAACAAAGTTGCTTCCCTCTGTCTGTATGTATGTCTGTATGTATGCTTAGATCTTTAAAACTACGCTACGGATTTTGATGCGGTTTTTTTAATAAATAGAGTGATTCATGAGGAAGGTTTTTAACTGACTTTTACTACGGGAAAGTATGTCATTCCCACGGGAAAAGTTGTTTTTTGGGCTGGACGAAGTCTGCCGGGTCCGCTAGTTTATAATAATGAGTGACATAATGGTTTTCTTCGTCCATCCCACGATCTGTAACAAAAATTTTGTGCTTGGTTCCTCCCTAGTTTTATTCCTTTCCGTTCCGTTCCGTTCCGTTCCGTCTCACAAATTATTCCTTATTTTATCTTCAGATCTATCCTAAGACACGTCTCGAAATTCATATGTCATGTGCATCCCGATATTCTATTATGTGAGTGGCTTTTAATAAAATAAATTTATTTAGTCAAATTAATTAATTTTCCGTTCCCTTTCTAAATTGTAGACTTATCTCGAGACACATCTCGAGGTTAAAATCTCGTGTGCATCCCTATATTTTATAATTTGTGGGATAAATGGTATGGTGGCATTTTATTCATTTCTGTTTCATTTTTAAACAATTTCTTACCTTTATCTTCAGACCTATTTCGCGACACATCTCGAGGTTCTAATCTCATGTACAACTGTATATTCTACTAGCTGTAAGGTGGGTAAAAGCATTTTATTCTGTTTCGTTCAAATTGCACGCATTATTTTTAAGTGTATCTTCAGACTTATCCCAAGACCAATCTCGAGGTACAAATCTCATATGTGTCTCTATATTCTATTATGTGTGGGGCGGGGAGTGGCATTTCATTCCTTTCTGTTCCGTTCTATTCGATCCGGCATTATTCGTATTTTGTTTGTTTGGTCGGCGTACTAGATTTGAATACAAAAATGTTTTCTTAGTTCGAGCTGACTTCTCAGTTTTCTTTGTGTTGTATTTTTTGGATGGATATATCGCTTTTTGATACAATATATCATTGAAATAGACAGTTTAGCTCTTTATCTGGCCCGATGATAGTGTCTATACAAAACAAATATTTTAAAGCGCTGCTATTTTGAAGTCTATTTTGAAATATTTCTGGACTAGATTTTTCCATTCTACTAGTTACCTTTCATATGAAAAAAATTTTTTTTTTACTTGGAATGGGTTAGCTCTTGTCTCTAGACATGAAGGTCAGCGATGACCGTGACAGAGTCGACGATGGACTACCATCTTCAAATATGTAGACACAAAGGAAAAGAGAAGTCATATAGGGCTGTATAAGTATATTAAATACAATGTAAAACGTGTGTAAAACGTACACAAGATATTGAAGTAAAAATAATAATAATAATAAAAAAAAGTAAACTATTTGTTGTGAGCGTCCCTGTATACCATTTTGCTTTAGTTAACGTGTCTCGTAGCCGTCGCTACGAGAGCGCTACGGTCGACGCGTCGTAGCCGCGGGCTACAATAAGCTACGTGTCTGCCTTCTACGTTGTTATCGACCTTTTAGTACGATTCTTTGCTCTTTTGTTACTTATAATACGGGGTGTAAGGGACAGCGTACCAGATACTGAATAGTTGCTCAGTCAATGAAAATGAACAACTTTCACCAAGAAATTCTTTCGGGAAACAAAAAATATTTTGCCTGTCCCATACAAATTGTCTGATCGTGGTGGTCATTTTGTATGGAAAAGATTTTTTTTTCATTTCCTGAAAGAATTACCTGGTGATAGTTGTTCAGTTTCGATGACTGAGCAACCCCTTTCAGTTCTCGGGTACGCTGTCCCTTACACCCGGTATAATGTTGTTTCTTACGGTACAGAAGAAATATAAAATGTAATGATTATAAGATAATTAATTATTAGGTACAAAAAATGCCAAACCAAAATAAATTGAAAATACGGGAATAGTTGATATTGTGCATCGGTAATTATCAATTTAGAACAGACAAACAAAGTGCTTTCTCCCATGCTGGACTGGGAGTGGTAGAAAAACGTGGCGAAACGACCTTTGTTTAGGTCGTTCTTGCTCTGCCTACCCCATTAGGGATAAAGGCATGATTATATGTATGTATGATTGCAAACAAAGTGCGAAAAGAAAGAAGAAGACTAAGGCTCGTATTTATAAAGCGATCTCAAGAGGGAGCAATATTGAGTGCGGATTTGACAGGTAATTTTGTACTGGAATGACATTTCCGATACGAACTCAAACTCGCTGTCACTCTTAAGAGCTGATTATAAATACGAGCCTTAGTAAAGGCATTTCTCATATAAAAATAAATTGAAAAATTCATGGAAATACACAAACGGGCTTCAGGGTATATTGTACGGAATATTGAACGCTTCATACATATTGGTAAATAACATTTGGGGGCGTTGGATATTGTGACATTCCATTTGATTGGCAAGCGGGCGTGAAATTGAAACAGAGCGTCCGACGTGATTCAGTTACCTGTGACCCGGACAGTCGCGCGGAAAAGTGTTTACTGTCTGTGAAGACAAAATTATGCAGAAACTTTGAAATGTTGTTGTTGTCGTGTGGGTTTTAAGTCGGTCGACCCGTTGAACCCTGCTGTCAGAGTTTTTCTAAGCCGCCTAATAAAGCTAATAGGGCCTCTGACATGGGTATAACGACCACTAATAAGGACAGCCACCGGGACCGACGGGTTAACGTGCCCTCCGAGGCATGGAATTTTTTTTCTTCCAGACAATCAGGTGATTCAGCTTGCATTGTCTTAACCAAACGGGGGAAAATCTCACAAAGTGATAAATTAACAAATATCAACTTTGTGTTCCCCCTGGGAATGGAATCCAGGACCTCCGGATCGAGAGCCCATGGCTCAGATCACAGGACCACGGAGGTTCTTTGAATCTTTGAATTACCATTACCATATTTGGTCAACTTTCCTAAAATGTTACCTACCCTGGATAGACAACTAGCCAACTTTCAAAACGGCAAAGGGGAAGTAACATTTTTCTATGGAGCCTGGCATACTGTGAATGGTGACCCTTGTTATATTTTATCAAGTACGGGATAAGGCTAGGGAGATGATGAGACAACTTGGAACAGTAGGCCAAATTGACCCAAGAGACACTTTTGTTAATGCTAGTATGGAAACAATCCTGGCCACAATATCTTGTTTCAGCACGTTTTGCCGCGCCGCCGCCTCGCCGCGGGCGCTCCGCTACAACAACACCGCACAATACATATTCCTAGTTGTATAACACTCTTGTTCGCGGCTGTGTTAGCTAAAATAAATCGACCTAAGAGACACTTTTGCCATTGCTAGTATTGAAACAATCCTGGCCACAATATCTTGTTGCAGCACGTTTTGCCGCGCCACCGCCTCGCCGCGGGCGCTCCGCTACAACAACACTGCACAATACATATTCCTAGCTGTATAACACTCTTGTTCGCGGCTGTGTTAGCTAAAATAAATCGCTGCCGGACATTTTTATTTGGTTACCGTTGGGATTGATGGGTTATATAACAAGGTTATAGGTAGAATGTAAATAGAAATAATGGATCACGGTAAGGTGCAAACTATATAGAATGTAAAAAAAGTAGGTACTGCGTTTCTTTAAACCACATTATGATAGGTATACTGAATAGATAACAAACAACTTACCCAATGCACAAAAATTGAAATAAAATTATGCCTTGTTTTCTTTTCTTTTTTTTTGCATAGAGGAGAGCATCTTTTTGTGCTTTGGAAAAGTGGTTTGGGATCATTTGTATAACATGTGGTTTAGAGGAACGCAATACTTTTTTTATACCCTGTAAAGGGATTGTAAAGTGAGTGTTCACTGCAAGATATTTAAGTTGTTATTTATTTACATCAAACGAGCTTATTACCATGATATAGATAGATATTTAATTTTAATTACATTGATATTTCGATACTTTGCACGTTCCATGAGTGTAGAAAAATATTTTCTAACAAATGTGTTTGAAGAGGCTATAGTAAAGATTTTTTGTACTTTATGGCTAAATAAGCATCTAATCAATCTCTGCAATAAAATGATGGGTTAATACTCATTTTTCAATAAGTTTTATAAGGTACTCCCCTGTGGTACTAACTCCTAAACAAGTTTCGTATCCTGTGGTACTCAGGATGTCACATTCGGCTTGCAATTACACGTAGACAGTACGTCCATTAGCGTCTATTCACATGAGATTGTTTGCGGCCGCTTTCATGCAAATAATCTAAACTTATAAAATGGTTTATCCTTACTGACTGACTGATTCATCAACGCAGAGCCTAAACTACTAAAGCTAGAATCGTGAAACTAAGAGAGCAAGTTTCATTTATAGCGTCACCTCCCACTAAGAAAGGATTTGCGGATTTCCCCCCCCTAAACGGGTAAAAAGGGGGGATAAAGTTTGTATGAAAGTCCGTCAATTTTGAAGGTAGTATCTTCAAATTTTGTATTTAGGCTAATGATTAAAAAATAATTAATACGCGTTTCAGCGTTTTTGTATTTTCCACCCTTAAGGGGGTTAAATAAGGGATGAAAGTTTGTATTGAAATACCGTCAATTTTGATGGCAGGATCTTCCAATTTTAGAATAGAATAGAATAGAATAGAATAGAATATTGTTTTTGGGCTAAAGATTAAAAAATAATGAACACGTATTTCAGCGTTTTTGTATCTTCCACCTTCCACCCCTAAGGGGGTTAAATAGGGGATGGAAGTTTGTATTGAAATTCCGACTATTTTAAAGGTAGGAACAGCGCGGGAACTCAATCCCATAGGAAAACTCTTAGCTGCGGGTGAAACCGCGGGGCGGAAAGCTATAGTATCCCATATTTCTCCTCTCCTATACTCGAAAATTATCTTATACTTAAAGAAAAAACCAGTCAAGTGCGAATCGGACTCGCTCACAGAGGCTTCCGTACCATCTTGGGGGTATTTAAAGCGAATATTGAGCACCCAGACTTTTTTCATCCAAAAATATCAACTGGACTAAAGGACAAACTTAAGTTTGCTGTTGTCCCCATACTAGATGTAGGGAGACGACTACGAAAATAATTTTGTAATCCTTTTTTTGGGTGATATTTAAACAAATTTACAATTTTTTTATTTTTCCCTTTGATTGTGCTATTAGACACTGCTCCCTACTTTT
The DNA here is from genome assembly GCA_029255725.1 of Scrobipalpa atriplicella. NCBI lineage: Eukaryota > Metazoa > Arthropoda > Insecta > Lepidoptera > Gelechiidae > Scrobipalpa > Scrobipalpa atriplicella. The sequence continues at coordinate 22,169 of JARACY010001541.1, forward strand.
TAAATGCAGTTGTAATTTAAAATTCCCCTAAAAAAACTACTGATTAAAGCGCAATCAAAGTGATGTCGACGCCTAAAATAAAGAATTAATTAATGGATTGATTTGAGGAATTATTCCCATCGATATAAACATGTAATTAAATGACCACTAAATCCTAGAAATCCAAGTGCAGATTGACTTTTACAATTAAGTATGTATATTTTCTGATTTTTATAAAAAATATATTTTCGATTACCAGTATTTTTTACAACCTATATCAAGCGAGGCTCATATAAAATTTATTTATAACCATTATATTTCTTTCATTTATGTATATTTTCTGATTTTTATGATATTTTAGGCAGTAACGCAAAAAGTGTTAATCTTTTAAATATTTTTGAAAGACCAGTATTTTTACTACGTCAAGCGAGGTTCATATAAAATTTATTTATACCTACTATATTTCTCAAATAATGAGAAAAACTACCAAAGAGTAATGAATACTACTAATCATTATTTCTAGTTTTTAGTAAATATTTCTTTGAATAAGTAGTAAATATTGAAACTTTTGTTTATTTTATTTAAATTCCAATGCAGCCAACCTCATGGACCAACATATCGCAAATAGCTACATATAAATACAAGGTAACCAATACAAATTAACCCCACACGTGTTATCTCTACCGATCCGCTTTTACCAAAGATTGCCGGCCGCCGCTTATAAAGATATTTAATCTCCCTAATAAACATGCAAACAAGAACGCACTCTACCTGTTGCAGATTTAGCGAGACAAATGATTCCTCAGCCAATGAGAGGGCAGCGGCCGCCCACGGCGCGCCCTGATTGGCCCCCACGTTTAAGGGGGGAACACTACGGGGGGACAAGACCCGAACTCAGCTCAGACAAGAAAAGCCTCGCATTGAGCTTTCTCGAGCTTTTCGCGCGCATCAAATTCCATTTTTGGGAAAACACGGGAGTTTTGTTTTCGTTGTTAGTTTTTATGGTTACTATTTGAATAATTATAAAGACAATATTTTGTTGATTTGACTAGAGTAAAAGAATAAATTGGATGACTTTATTTATTTTTAAAAATAAATTAACCACATATTTCCTGAGTCACTCTCATTTCGAAATGAGCTGGCAACTAACAAAAAGTGTTCCAAAAAAATTAAACTAACCAAAACTTTTCTCGAATTCGAACGTTCCAAATTCAAATAACTGGCATTCAAAATGTCAATGGGCAAGCAGCAAGCCGAGCACATCAAGAGGCCTATGAACGCATTCATGGTCTGGTCAAGAGGACAGAGAAGGAAAATGGCACAGGACAACCCAAAGATGCATAACTCAGAGATCTCAAAAAGACTAGGCGCCGAGTGGAAGCTGCTGACTGAGATGGAGAAACGGCCGTTCATTGATGAGGCGAAGAGGTTAAGGTCAGTAATATTTTTTAAGTCTTCCATGCTGGACTGGGAGCGAAATAAAAACATAATATCATGTGCCAGCTGCTTCCCTTCCCAAGCAAGCTGTAAAAACCAATATTGTGAATTAGGCGATAGGCTGACAACCCTGTCTCTACTTTGTCAGACGTGGTGAAATCGCCTCTGCTTGTAGGAGATAATATCGTAACGTTTACGAAACATTTCAAAAGTTTACCGGTTTTCCTAATATAAATAAAGAAAATAATATATATTATATAATGTACAATTAACAACAATCGTGTATTATAAAAAATAATTAACCGTCGTCGATGGTAAATAAGATAGATACAATAAAAGTAAAATAATGTGATACTATGATTATAAAATAACAATACCATGGACACTGATGGAACACAGACTGAAAGTAGGGCTAGAACAAAAAAAAAGGTAAGTAATTCATAATTAAAATTTTATTTAGTTAGCAAAAGTCCTCTCTTTATGAGAATTTTTTAGACAAAGTTTGTACCACTTTCTAATTATCCGCGTATTTGCTAAATCCCTAGGATTATCGCAAAGATTCGAATTATCAAAACTTCCTACGACAGACACATTCTTTCCGATGTTACCCCCTATTTATTCACACGCGGCGAAGTCACTTTTTAATAGGCTATTGACGCAATGCCTACACAGTAAGGAATAAAGGCGTGACGACGGGTACGGACGTTTGTAAATAGTTGAATGTAAAATACCTGCCTCTTATTTGATCTAGTTCCTCAGTCTTATTAAACATATTCTGATTGTTTTCTAGATAAGAATAGTACCAGAGACCTACCACACTATCCTCGTATCAAAAGCCACCAACGAATCAAAACAATCAGTAAAAAACAAACACGACTTTTAACATCTTTCATCAAAAAAAGATAATAAAACCTTTCTCTATCTTTTTAATTTCATATCAAAAGACAAACAGACAGGCAAACACCACACCTGTTTTTGGGAGGCATAGGAAAAAAAATGTAGCACAAAAAGTTTTATTTGTTCAGTTACAACGTTTTACCAGTAGGGTGATTAAGGGTGCAAATATACTTAATAATTATGTAGACAAGCGGAGATCCTGTGGATGCCTTATCTTAAAATATCACTTAAGGTTTTTACTGCATTTTACAACAGGAACAATGTTGAGTGGGTTAGTTTTGATTAAAAATAAGGTATCTGTTATGTAGGTAATTATAATTAAATACCCTTAAATGAAGAGGTTAATATCTAGAAATAGGTTTCTATCAAACATACATACATTAAATTATGACATATTAAAGTTTGATGTGTTCCGCCATTTAGTAAAAATTTTGAAGTCTAGAAACATGTTTTCTGATATAATGACATAGTACATAAAGTCGCGCCTTGGGCAGAGCGTGAAACACCTAGTAAAAGGTACATTCGCCACGTCTGACTAATACTATGAAATAAAATAACTATAATTTAGGTAACCACAAGAAGTTAGTTAGTACAAACACAAACTTTTGTTACTGTGGAGTGGAGCTAGATACGTAGCGTTGTTTTGTTTTGAAATACTATTTGACTCAACGACCTTGCCCCTCACAATTTCCACCCAAGTTCAACACGAAGGGTTCAAAACAGTAGTTCAATTGAAAACTATATCTAATCTCATGAGCCCTTAATAAAGCGTGACATAGTCGTAACAAATAAGGGAGTAACAAAATAGAGAACTAACAAATGGGAGCCGACGTGTGGAGTACGGGGCTAATAAACACAAAGATTCAACCCTTGCGAATTAATTTCTAGCCCCCATTTGGGTTTCTATAGAGCTCTTATAACTTTCAATTTGTTGAAAGTAGTAATGTAGGTTGAAGTGATTGCTTGAAAAGTGAAGGCTTTAAAATAAATCTTACGAAGTTTATGAGTGCATTCTCAATGTATCTGATCAATGTATCTTACATAATCTAATTCTTAACAATTTCTTTGATTATAAAATAATATTGATAATGAAAAAAATGCAATATTTATCACACTAAATCAACATATAAGTCCACGTCTGAGACATATTAGGTAGTTCAAAACTCTAATATGAGGGTTCATCGCGTGGATGGATCTGACAAAAAATTAAAACATACAAAATACACACAGGGCAGATCCATAAACGACAGTTCAACTCTGCCATTTCTAATTTGCCCTCACAAACATTTGGCATTACCCGCTCCGTACATTCCCCATCTTTCTGCAGACTGGAGACATAAGCTCATTTTTATACCCCTGGTGTGGTGAGATAGCGGGCCCCACACAATGCTGATATTATACACGCTGATAATTGTCTAAGGTTTAGCTTAGATTAAATTGATTTGTTTGAATGGTCTTTGTACGTAGACGATGTTTTCATCAGTGACAATATAGATAGTACATATTGTAATTTAGGCGATGGGCTGACAACCTGTCACTATAGCAATATACAGATCAATCTGGAATAACCCTGAAAACTTGTCAAACGTGGCAGAACGACCTTTGTTTAGGTCGTTTACGCTCTGCCTACCCGAATAGGGATAAATACGTGATTATATGTATGTTTGTATGTACATTGTAGACACTTTATTTAAGCTTGGATGGAAGAAGACCGTCTCCACGTACGAAGTCCGTTCTTTTAGGTTAACGCAAATTAAATTGATTTGATCGAAATTTTATGACTATGATTAAGGTTTTACTACCCATGTACGTACAATAACGCTTTCTAAATACATAGTCTTCACAGGAGTAGACAGAATTTCAATTGCAGATGTTATACACACCGATTGATAACTGTCCAAAGGTCAGCTTAAATTAAAGGATGATGGGCAAAGATGTATGGACTGTGCACCCAGGAGCTTCAGCACTGAGACTACTATTGTTTTGATGCTAACATAGGAGGGTACCTCTGTGCCAATGCGCATCAAAATCTGACTATTAATTTTCGATATAATTGAGAGAGCTCCCATTTCATACAAATTGCTAGCAACGGAAGGTCAAGTTAGAGTGGTTTTTGACCTCCACTAATGAAACTGGTGTGGGTCGAAAGAACTGACAAAACTGAGTATATTTTGTTAAGACACAGAAAAATTCGTCCCGGTGGTCATCAGAAAAAAAAAAATTTTTGGGTGATTTTTTTCCTCCACTAATGAAACTGGTGTAGGTCGAAAGTACTGACAAAACTGAGTATATTTTGTTAAGGCACTGAAAAATTCGTCCCTGGGGTTTCAAAATATTTTAAAGTGAAATTCAAAAATGTATGGGCGGTGTACCTAATAGAAGACCTCCAGCACTGAGACTACTATTGTTTTGATGCTATCCTAATAGGATAGCTCTGTATCAAAGCTCATCAAAATCTGACCCGGGAGTTTTAAAATATTTTGAAGTGAAATTCAAAAATGTATGGGCGGTGTTCTTAATATAGAACCTCCAGCACTGAGACTACTATTATTTTGATGCTTACCCAATAGGATAGCTCTGTACCAAAGCTCATCAAAATCTGACCCGGGAGTTTCAAAATATTTTGAAGTGAAATTCAAAAATGTATGGGCGGTGTTCTTAATATAGAACCTCCATCACTGAGACTACTATTGTTTTGATGCTTACCCAATAGGATAACTCTATACCAAAGCTCATCAAAATCTGACCCGGGAGTTTCAAAATATTTTAATGTGAAATTCAAGAATGTATGGGCGGTGTTCTTAATATAAAACCTCCAGCACTGAGACTACAATTGTTTTGATGCTTACCCAATAGGATAGCTCTGTACCAAAGCTCATCGAAATCTGACCCGGGAGTTTCAAAATATTTTGAAGTGAAATTCAAAAATGTATGGGCGGTGTTCTTAATATAGAACCTCCAGCACTGAGACTACTATTGTTTTGATGCTAACCCAATAGGATAACTCTGTACCAAAGCTCATCAAAATCTGACCCGGGAGTTTCAAAATATTTTAATGTAAAAATAATAATGAAATAAATTGTCAGCGCATCATGAGTTGTCAGTGGGGGACGAGTTGTCAGTGCAGGGATGAGTTGTTAGTGCGGGGATAAGTTGTCAGTGCGGGCTGAGAGGACAACTCATCCCACACTGACAACTCATTCCCCACTGACAACTCATGATGCGCTGACAATTTATTTCATTATTATTTTTACATTAAAATATTTTGAAACTCCCGGGTCAGATTTTGATGAGCTTTGGTACAGAGTTATCCTATTGGGTTAGCATCAAAACAATAGTAGTCTCGGTGATGGAGGTCGTATTATAAGTTACACCCACGTTACACCGCCCATACATTTTTGAATTTCACATTAAAATATTTTGAAACTCCCGGGTCAGATTTTGATGAGCTTTGGCACAGAGTTATCCTCTTGGGTTAGCATCAAAACAATAGTATACTCAGTGCTAAGGGTTTTATATTAAGAACACCGCCCATATATTTTTGAATTTCACTTCAAAATATTTTGAAACTCCCGGGTCAGATTTTGATGAGCTTTGGTACAGAGCTATCCTATTAGGTAAGCATCAAAACAATAGTAGTCTCAGTGATGAAGGTCATATATTAGTTACACCGCCCATACATTATTGAATTTCACATTAAAATATTTTGAAACTCCCGGGTCAGATTTTGATGAGCTTTGGTACAGAGTTATCCTATTGGGTTAGCATCAAAACAATAGTAGTCTCAGTGCTGGAGGTCTTATATTAGGTACACCACCCATACATTTTTGAATTTCACTTTAAAATATTTTGAAACCCCCGGGACGAATTTTTCAGTGCCTTAACAAAATATACTCAGTTTTGTCAGTACTTTCAACCTACACCAGTTTCATTAGTGGAGGAAAAAAATCACCCAAAAATATTTTTTTTTCTGATGACCACCGGGACGAATTTTTCTGTGTCTTAACTAAATATACTCAGTTTTGTCAGTTCTTTCGACCCACACCAGTTTCATTAGTGGAGGTCAAAAACCACTCTAACTTGACCTTCCGTTGCTAGCAATTTGTATGAAATGAGAGTTCTCTCAATATCTCAGGATCCACTGGAGATTTTTTTTTACCGTCATAATAAAAAATGCTCATTTTAATCATGTGTTTTAGGACCAGCTAGTGAAATGACAATTGGAGCTGGGTGCAATACGCCCATCATCCTTTATTCATTCGAATTTGGGCTTTATACGTAGATGATGTTTTCATTAGCAACGATTCTGATTTGTAGCCAAAGTTAAAGTTAAAATAATACCAAAATTTACAACTTTACTATTAAAAGGGTTAACTTTAGAATTAATAGCGTTTTCAAACGTAAGCTTTATACATGGAAGATGTTTTAATTTGATTTAGATGAAAAAATTATGTGTTAATAATGATCTTATTATTGTACTTTCTACTCGAGGTTTAGTTTTTAGATAAGATTCAAAGATGGTTTCTATAATCCTTAAGATATTTTATAGGTACTTATAAATAGCAGATACCCAGTTTTAATTAACGATCTCTAGTAAATAATTACCCTTAATATTTTCCTTTATATTAATTGGAACAGTTTAGTTTTAGATTTACATACCTTCAAAAAACATGGTAGGTATTAAGAATTTGTCGTACCAACCGATAATCTCATTCTTAAAAACATTTCAATCGATTCATAAACATGATTGATACCAGTCCATATTGATTTATTTACTTCCATGCTTGACTGGGAGTGATAGAAAAACATAGAATGTGCCAGCTGCATCTCCTCCCGGGCATGCTGTAAAAACCAGCTAAGGGATTCGAGGGTTTTAATGTATTGCAATTTAGGCGATGGGCTGACAACCTGTCACTATAGCAATACACCATGACCATCTGAAATAACCCTCAAAACTTGTCAGACGTGGCGGAATGACCTTTCGGTCGTTTTCGCTCTGCCTACCCCATTAGGGATAAAGGCGTGATTTTATGTTTGTATGTATGCATATTGATTCATGTCAACCCAACAGATAGTGGTTTCCTTCAGACCCTAAACAAATGTCATTGATAAAAAGTTGAATCACAATCCTATGCATTGACCGTATCCCTCTTTATTTATCTGTATTTGTATTGTGATATTGATATGGGATCTTGAGTTTGAGAACTATTGAAAATGTTGGCTACAAGAACGTTATTGTAATAAGCCAACCTTGTTTCTTATCTTGGTTTGTTCTTGACTATGGTCTGGACTATGGTGATGAATGCGAAAGAGTTCATCCAGAAGCTGCAAAAGGGCTGGTATCCCACAACGATGGAACATGGCAATCTACATGCCAGTAATGTCCAAATTCTTTGACAATAATGATGCAGGCTATCGTTTTGATAAACTTATTGGAATAGTAAAATTATGTCAAATAAATAGTGATTGCAAAATTAAAATAGAAATCAAACACAAGACTACCAGATTGGCAAAGCTCAAACCATCAGATAAACCCTAAGGTAAACCTTAATAGAAAGATAGTTTCAAACTTTTATTTTATTAACTGATAATTCTTGAAGAACGTGCAAGTGCTTATTACTTTTATGTCTTAAACGCCATTGGTGATATAAAAAGTTGGTATTCACGTGTAAGTATGTCTGTTTGTAGTCGAGGTTATCGGTCACAATAGCTAAAAAGACGCACCCATGTTTGTCCTGTACTCACTTTATCGTCTCCTGTTCAATGTTTCGATATCGCCTTGTTAAAATACAGTTTGGAGACTTTAATGTTGCTTTGTATAATTTTTTTACAGATAAATGGAATCGTATTTGTGCGTGCAATGAACTCTTGAGTTCATCGATTAAGTATGGTGCCTGAAAATTATCCGATATAATTTTTTAAGTTTGCTGCAATAGGGGTACCTTGATGGTATATCTTATACTTCTTTGATCCTTTGACATTAAGTTTCAAAGGTATATCCTATTTCTTTAATTTCGGTTGATGCAGATCTTTTAAATTTGATTAGATAAGAAATCCTTCGTCGACATTTCGGAACCTAATAAATATGTACACTGTCTTTGTCTTTAATTAATTAACAAAACAAAATGCGAATTTTTTGAATCTCACTATGATTTTTTATAGTCCAATTCTAATGTTTTTTTTTTATTAGGTATATATAAATATCGGTATTATAATATACCCTGACAAGAATCGAATATTATTTTAGCTACTGCGATCTAATATCAATACCAACGACCATGCCTCCATTTCTTAATATCAGCAGACATGTCGCTGCATTATTTACCAAATTTGATTGCGTCCAGAAATGTTCGATAAAAAAACCACCATACACAAATAACTCGTATTGATATCGAATAAGATACGTTTTTTCTCGTTCCCCATAGCGATATTGTGTTTATTCTTATTTTCCTTACGATAGCGTGTTTGTTTGGCTGGTAAATAAAGTAATGAAGGAATATTGATAGTGAGGGTCACTGACCGATTTTTTGGGCGATTCAGTAGTGTTAAGGTATTCGAAAGATTCAAGTAGTTTACCTTGTATTTGAAAAGTAGGTAATAAGTTATTATTTATTCAGTTTTATTATTATACCATAATATTGTACCTTACTTATATTTAAATCAATAACTCAAGCGATCTTACTAAAACTGTGGTAGGCTCTAGCTAGGCTCTGCAAGAATCATCTGACTTGGCGACCTTAGATCTCTGACACCAAGCAGCCTTTGGTTTGTAAGAATTCCAACGTTAGCAGTTGTATAATTTGGATCTACCTCACAAAACTGGATATTTCAGCGCCTCCATCAAATCAATGTTTAAATTTTTTTATTGGTTAACATTTCCTCTACAACATACTTGTTTTGTTACGATTTTATACATACGCTTATTAAACCTAACTTTATCATTCACCATAACAATATGACCCGCAAATTTGACAGTGCACAGAATAACATTATTATTTATGCAATAAAGCGCGCGATTGTGACGCGGCGCGACCGCCCTTAAAACAACAATGTCCGTTCACAATACGCGGATTATTGCATTGTCCTGTTACAAATACTCACAATCGGTATTATTCTCCACTCTGATTCACAAATTTGAGCCAAACCTCACTGTAACACCACTGCAACTCCGCTCAACTTTCGTCTCTATTACTTTGACGTAAAGTTGGTTTTGTATGTGCGCACGCGTCGCTTACGTCATATGGCTGGTTAGGAGTCCGGTGGTGCGCGATTATGCAGCTTTGTGATAGAATTCTGCGATTGTCAGCGAGTCGATAGTAATTATTCGAGTGGACAGCGAATGCAGGTTCAATTGTTTGAAGTGTGTAGTTGTATCATAGATAGTTATTGATTGTGGAGATAGAGCATTAGAATTAGGTATTTTATGAAACGTAGGAAAGAACAAATCATAATATTTTGTGAAATGAAAAAAGAAATGTACCTACAAAAATGTATGATCGAGGTGGTAATTTTGTGTGGAGAAGACAAATTTTATAATCATTTCCTGAAAACATATCTTTGTGAAAATTGTTCAGTTTCGTTGACTGAGCAAACCCTATCAGTTAGCAGGAAGCTGTCCCTTACAGTCGGTATAAATTATTGTGTCTATATTCTCATGATTTGATCATTTGAATTTGTTGCAGAGCGCTACACATGAAAGAGCATCCGGACTACAAGTACAGGCCGCGACGGAAACCAAAGGCTCTCATCAAGAAGGAGCCCAAGTTCGGTTTCGGCATCAGCGGACTGATGGCACCGGTACCAAGGCTTATGACTCCACAGGTACCTTATAAGTGAGACTGTGGATGACTAATTAGCTTCTAGCGCCCAAACTACAAGCACAGACCGTGAAGGGAATCAAAGTTTGGTTCCGGCATGTTATATTAGTGAATGATGATGATGACGATAAAACGACAAAGACGAAAAAACCCGGATGGTGTAGTAGATAGGGCTGCAGCCCTCTGTGCAGGAGGTCGTGGTTCGAATCGCACCACGTACCAATGTGTTTTTCGGTTTTCGAATTTCATATGTACGTTTATTCGGCGCTTTGACGGTGAAAGAAAACATCGTGAGGAAACCTGCACACACCTACGAAGAAGTTCAAAGCTGCCATCTGACCTCCGCAACCCAGAAGGGAAACCAGACCCAATCCTAGATTAGATTACAAACAACCTTTGAATTTTTTCGTAGGTGTGTGCATTTCCTCACGATGATTTCCTTCACCGTAAAAGCGCCGAATAAAAATACATATGAAATTCGAAAACCGAAAAACACATTGGTACGAGGTGGGATTCGAACCACGAACTCCTGCACAGAAGGCCGCGGCCCTATCCACTACACCATCCGGGCTTTGAATATCACGATCATCATCTCACAAAATTCGTATTCCCCTAACCATCTTAATCCTATAGTCCGACCCCCAGATGCCGCACCCAGGGTTGCCTCAGCTGCCGATGCCCCACCACCTGCTCCAAGATAAACCAGACTTAAGCCGAGCTCTGTTTCCGCCATTGCCGTACCCCTTCTACCCATTCAAGCTGCCCACTGATGATGGGAAACTGGCTGCTGAACTGGCACACTTACAAGTGAGTAGACTCTTTTAAGCATCATCTCCAGTATAAGTGCCGTTCCCCTTACTGCCGCCGTACCCCTTCAAGGTGCCCACTGATGATGGCAAACTTTTTGCTGAACTTCCACATTTACAAGTGATTCGATACTTCACCAAAATCATTGCAGACTGATTAAAAATTTTGTGAACAATCATGTCATCGGGTTCTTCGAAGACTTCTGTCTGGTTACCTAAACGATACAAATGCTCATCATCTTGAATCTGATTTCACACATATAAAACTTAGTTTTCCTTCCAAGGCCCTATACGGTGGTGCGCTGTACAGCAGCGCCCTCTACAACAGCGCACTCTCCCCCTGCGGATGTCCCCCCAGACGGACCCCCTCCCCGCCCTCAGACGTCAAACGTCCAGTGGCGTACGTGCTGATGAAGAGCGACGAGGAGCCGCCTCAGCACGTGATATGAAGACCAGTCGCGCTCCCAGCGAGGGCCTGGCCCCCGCACTGGGAGCGACCCTCGACCTCCACCCAGGAGAGGAGCAGCTCGCCTGACAGTGTGTAAGACTGATGGACTAAGACTTGAATTGTGTTGTTGTTGCATCCCACTTCTGATATCATTTTGGAGGAGTGAGCGGACTAGAAAATGGTTATTTCATGTAAACGTGACCATAATTATACGTGAGGTTAAGGGTTAGTTCACACTGAGAAGTGACACGAGAACACTTCAAGGGCGTGGTACAATATAACTTTTTTTATTACTAAATGATAGACATTTCATTGATAGAACTCAAACTAGTTGCGTCTGTCACTTTGTGGTACAACGAGATGCATCTTCAAGCAGCTTCGCGTCCTATCGCGTCGCTTTCCGGTGTGAACTGAACCTAAAGAAGAAAATATCATTGTGAAAGACAGTCCAGATAAGCTCTATATTTTGCAATAACAGTGTATATATTTATAAATCAGTGCAATAGTGTTATTTGATACTTAGGTGCAATGTAGGTATTATATTATTGAATTTCGTCTTCTGGTGATCTGATGTGAGTGATACTCTGAAGAATACAGCAGCCATGTGTCAAAGTAGGAGTGTTCTCAATTTGCAAATGTATTGTTAACACGTTCAGACCGACGTTAACCACCGGTGGCGCACGGCCTATTCTCACTTTTAATGTGACAAAAAAAACCCTTCCGACGCGATGACATACGAGTAGCTTTGACGGCCCCGGTCTGAAAGTGTTAAGCGCAAAAAAGTACCTACACCTTATTATTTATTGATATCCATTCTGGATATCTGATGGGAATGGGAAGGCATTTTGGCAGCCGCAGTAATGGTGCACCTGCGCCAGTGGTGCATTCGTAAGTTGGGTGCCAGAAGGACATGGCTCAGACGGTGGTTTGATATCGTATCTCAAAATTACCTAACTTCGAAGACTCTTTTGTAACATCTCGAATAGATAAACATATCATTAATAAAAGCGATATTGTAAAGTTAAGTGTTAGTTAGCGAGTTGAACGTCAATTTGTAAAAAGAACTAAGTATTAGATTATCTTTCATGTTAAAAATAAATAAATATCTGACTTCATATCTTTTTGAAAAATATCATTATTGAAATTTGCATAATCACGCTGGATTTATAAATAGATTTGAAAAATAAAGCACTTCATAAAATAAATAAAAGCGTTTAGCAGTTTATTCAGCATTTGCAGTTAAAAAAAAACACTTATTAATAAGTTTCCAGGTATAATCCTAATAAATATATTGTTAAGAAATAATAAATTAATCAAAAACTTACTACTCCGCAGATATTCTCGCAAGAACGCGTTTTCGAACAAAATCTAGAAATGCGTATTCGACAAATACGAAGTTGCGCCACACAGAGTGCGCCACTAGTAGAGGTCAAAGAAAAATAACGTTCCATAGAAAACTGTAAATGCTGTTTAAACTAAAATAATGTAAAAAGATAAATCACATCTTCCACATATCGTATTATTATCAAGTTTGTAAAGTTGTAAATATCAATAAATAAGTACGTAGAATTAGAAATATAAGGGAAATGTTTACGTTAAATTGTGTAAGGTTTTTTATTATTTCAACTTGTTTGTTGTATTATTAAGCTTTACATTAATAAAGAGGGCAGAAATTATGACAACATAATTATATTCTCATGGAAAGATTTTTGATTAAAATTACCTACTTGTCTACTTGAAAAGTTAATCATCCTTGAGTAACCACCGCATGTAAGTTAATTTTGTGTTAATTAAATTTAAGCACTTGTTTTTGGTACTTATTTTGTTATGATAATGTTTCTTGTTACTTAATTATTAGTTAATACTAAGACTTATTCTCAAGCCTTTATATTAAATAACAATGTTGATTTTTTACTTTTTGTACTGGGATTTGGTTACAATTTAAACATGGATATTACAATTGAAAATAAAGACAACTTTTAAAGTGGTAATGAATTTTGATTTTGAACACAACCTTATAGCTTATAGTCCAAGCACACGTACGCTACCGCAGTCGAACTAATCTAGACTCCTATGGCTCTCCTAATAATTATTTGCAATAGTTTCGATCTTTAGTCTAGTCTAAGCCAGAGGTCGCTGAAAGTCCGAATTATATTTTAGTTCAATGTACCTAGGGATATAGCTCATCCAGCGGCCTAGGTATACTTTATTCCCTCTCAACAACAAAGTACTGCACGTTACTTGACGCCGGAATTTAGCCGATCAAAACCTTTGCTGAAGTGAGAGGAAGTAACAAGTTTTACTCAACGAGGTTTTACTCGTCTAAATTACTCTACATTCGAAACTTGAACTCTCAGAAAAAGAAAACTGAATCGAATTTCAAAATTCTTTCCCCGCCAAATCGATTATTTGCCAAAACCGTTCCAGCCAGCGACATGTGCGTTCTTTGTCGCACTCGTACAAGTGTTTATCGAAGTATAATCAAGTGGGACTCTGTATTCATTGCTCTACAAAGGATATAATACCATTGGGGAAGAAGTGACACTCTTATGTGTGTTTTAGGTTAAGCAAAAAAGATGCTGTACTCAGCAGATACTTTGTTAAAGGTAAAGAACCATACTTCACCATTTTTTGTGGATAGTTTCATTTATAAAACCGGAAAATTTAAAACAGATTAGTGATTATTTTTTTGAAGCAGTTACTTATTTTGTACCTACCTACTATTTCACGTACGGATGATGTAAATTTAACAAATAGTAACATTATAAAGTAACCATATTATTATTTTAAACACAAAAATGTGCTCTTCATCTAATAAAAAAAAAAGAGAGACATAAGTATTTCACATTGTGAAACATCCCAAAAGCAACAGGAGATTTTTTTTACTACGTATCACCATTAACGGAGACTCCAGAGATTCCCAGTGTCCCAATGACTTTCTATCTCTCAATATACCCCCAATGTTCTCCCCTAATGTTTTTAAAGAACGCGCCACTGCTTCTTCAAGTACCGCCGGGCGCCGGGAGCACATGTCTGCCTCGATCAGTTTTAATCTTAGAGTTGAATGTTTATGTAAGTGAAAACTTGCGAACACTTGAATAGATAGAGTTTTGAAGGTGATTGGGGCGAGGAATTAATAAGAATGAAAAATATTTGATGGGTTATGCATTTCTTAAATCTTGTAGGTTAATAGTTACAGGTTTCAGACTTTAAAGAAAACGATGGGTAAACACTAAACAGTAAGCAGAGATATAAGAAAGATTAGGTTAGTAAGGTTCACGGCAGAGTTCTTAAGCTGCTTAACATTTTGTCTACGGCAAGTCTATACGGGGTCAACACTCGTCTATGGTGATGAGCTCAAATTGTTCGGCTTCTGGCTTAACCTTTTTTTTAAATAATGAGAAAAATACAGAAAGTAAATCAGAGCAGATATAAATATTGGCTACAGATCAATGTTGCTATCATTTCACTGACTCAAAATACTCAGCAAAATATGAACACAACCCATCAAAACGATATTAAAAACTTCACCCGGCATGGACCAACCCACGGTATCTTATCTAAACTGGGTTTAAAAAAAACATAATTCTTCACCAGATAAAGATCACAGATATCTATCAGCCAGTGGTGGTAAATCTGCGATTGATGGGGACGCAATGAAATCGGATCGTCGCCTCCACAATTAGTAGCCAACGGCGGCCAAAGGGTGTTGTTAGCTGGGGTTGAGTAGGGTGACCATGCAACATGGGGGATCAAACAGTGAGATCGAACCGGCTAAACAAATGTACTCCAACCGGTGTGGAATATACACGTGATAAATATAATCGTGGTAATAATCTCGTTCTAAATAACAATTTAACTGTATACTTGTTGCAGACAAAGTACCAAATTATGTCAGGCTAGATCTCAGAAAGAAAATAAAATAACGTAATTTTGTCTTTTTTTGTCTGAGATGTTAGCTTGGTGATTTGTAGCGCAGCTTTTTCATAAATACATAATAAATTAATCTGGCATAAAGCATGTACCTAGTATAATTATTATATTTCTTTGACAATGTTTAGGTATTGTTTTGCTAAGCGAATTTTCTTATTAAAATTAATATATTTTGTTAGGGTTGCATTTAAAATTATTTTGTCTATTCTTTTTTTAAATAATATGTACGTAGGTTACGCAAGAGTTGATCCTGTCCTCACTTTACGTAACTTTATGTTCATCCTACTCTAGTGCGAATCCGCTGGGGTGTGGGGTGCGCCTTAGCCGCTAACCATCATAAACTGTCATTATCGTCACTTTATTGTCCACAGTTAACTTTTAATTGCACGATAAGTGAAAGACTCTTAAATGTGGCGCTGGTAGAGCTAATAAACAAATTATTGTTGCGAGTTTTAAGTTAATAGCACTGATTTATAATTTTGTTAAATATCACATAAAAATATGGAAATTGAAACTTAAAGTGGTAATGTTTTTAAACACAAAAATAAAGAAGCTATAAAAGTAATATTGAGTAAAAAACTAAAAATACAGAACTCTATTTTTAATTTTTTCGCTGGCTGGAAATGACATTCTTTTTTTCGAATCTGCGGCTATGAGTGAGGGAGATTAAAAAATAAAACAGCAACACAGAATCCGTTTAGCGAATCAGCCGCCCCGCGGTCACAAACGGTCAGATTGAAAATTATACGGCAATATTGTCGCAATTCGCATTTCAAATTGTTATTTAATACTTATAACGAGATGCGAATAAATGATATTTTTAAATACAATTTGGTAAGTGCCCTCTGGATATCAAATAAATTATATCCTACTAATAATGTCAAAGTTTATGTTAATGTTTGACGCAAAATAAAAACAGAGGAAGATTTCATTGACGAAGCAGGATCTGGAGGAACATAATTATTATTATTATGCTACTTTTTACCGCTAGACAATGCCCTCGATTCTGGCCGCCACATTCTTAACTAATTTTAAGATAGCGCTGTCACTTTCTTTACTATGACATAAGAACAGGATAGCAAATAAACAGATGTGTTTGACGTTCCTAATTTGACATAAGCTGCTTTAAATAAGAACCGAGCATAGAGCTTGTTCCTTTTTTTACGTTAAATAAGCAATCTAATGTCAAATTTAAGCAATTTAATGTCAGATTAGGAATGTCAAAGTCATGTGTTTAATTGCTATCCTGTTCTTTATGTCAAATATAAGAAAGTGACAGCGCTACTAAGAATTAGGATTGGTATAACTTGACGGCGTGAATCGAGGCCAATACCACATTTTCACGGACAAACTTATTCAAAGTAAGTTGATAACCATTTTTTATGTCCCGCCGCATTTCAGTATAGGTAAAAATACTAGGATATACCTTATACCGCTCTATAACAGTGTATATAACCTATCGTTTGATATGCCATTGAATGTCGTCAAATCCTTCAACAATCGGGTAAGCGGTCCAAATTGGTACAATGTGGGATCGACCCGGTGGTAATGGTAGTCATTGTCCGAGCGTCCCGATCGACTGCGCCGTACATATGTCTTACAGAATTTACATGAAATTGTTTCCAAGATATCCGCATACTGATTCTGAAGGCTACCTACGTTTATGTATGAGGGAAGAATGGGAGGTATATGGAGGGAAAGTATGTATGTATGTAAGCTCTTTATTGTACCTTCTTAGAATTAAAATACAGGAATATACTTAAGAATAACAAAGTAGTGGTACAAAGGCGGACTTATCCCGTTAAGGGATCTCTTCCAGTCAACCTTTGATAAACCCAGAGGAGATATTATGTTTGCAGGTTATGTAAAGATTTAGGTTTATGGAAAGTTATGATATACTGGACAGTGTATCATTAAGGCCCGTATTTATAATCAGCTCTCAAGAGTGACAGCGAGTTTGAGTTCGTATCAGAAATGTCATTCCAGTACAAAATTACCTGTCAAATCCGCACTCAAAATTGCTCTCAATCTTGAGATCGCTTTATTAATACGAGCCTAAATATCAGAAAGCACTCACGTAACAGCCACAAAAAGTAAACTGGATAATTCTTGAGTTTATTGGTCGTCTAAAAGCATGCACTACATGGCTTCGGCCAGTCTTTCCTTTTTGATTCTTGGTGGTAAACTCGGTCCATCTAACAGTATTTCTACGACCGATTTTTGTTTTTATTCAAGCCATAAATTCATTTACGAATTATTTTATCTTACATATACTCGTAATTTTCGTATTATGATGGTAAGATGACTTGGAGACATTCCTTCCAAACAGGCAGTCAGTTACACAAGACCGAGAAATGTAGCGTGAAAGAGCCCTTCTTTGAGAGGCATTTTGCCCAGCAGTGGGACAAATTACAGGCTACATAAAAAAAAAATAAAGAACTTAATTTAGGGAATGCTTGAATAAATCGTTTTAAAACTTTCATCATCATTTGCCTGTATCTTACTTTACTTAAAATCTTTACTTTACCCATATTTAAGCAGCCAAAGATTATCTTTCTTGAGTGCCGCCAAACGACCTCTTTTGCTATAATAAGCTAGTTTCCCATTCTCCGTCCTTACGTAGGTAAATTGAAAGCGAGATGACAAAATGATATTCTATGTGTGATTCCAGGGATGTAGCTAGGTAAGAACGTTGATAAAAGCATTTTTATACGGAACAAAGAAATGTGTGTGATGCGATGTAGACAATCTCCCTCCATCGTCAACTCTCTCTTGCTTTGCTTATATCTGACTTAAACTATATTATAAAAGCAAGAGCATACCTACCTATTTTTTTTTTATAATAAGTAGAGACAAAGTCCATTATTATTCTTCCATGCTGGACTGGGAGTGATAGAAAAACATAGAATGTGCCAGCTGCATTTCCTCCTGGGCATGCTGTAAAAACCAGCTAAGGGATTCAAGGGTTTCAGTATTGTAATTTAGGCGATGGGCTGACAACCTGTCACTATTAGCAATATACAGATCTATCTGGAATAACCCTCAAAACTTGTCAGACGTGGCGGAACGACCTTTGTTTAGGTTGTTTACGCTCTGCCTACCCCATTAGGGAAAAAGGCGTGATTATATGTATGTATGTATGTACAAAGTCCATTAAAAAAGAGCGTGTGTGCCGAGCAGCACATTTCTGACATTTCCTTTTTTTTTTTTTTTATTGAAAGCTCTACCAGAACAGTAGCAGCCAAGTTTTTTAGGCCACATTTGTTCTAATAACTACGCCAGAAGTTTGAGGATTCGCCGGTAGTGTAATAGCAACGGCCCTGTACGGAACCCTTTCCCGATTCTGATTCAGGGTCCATCGCGGCCGCTCGGGGCGCAAACAAATACGCGTACAAAGTCAGTTCAGAAATCGCTATGATTGAAACCGGGGTTGCATTACGTGACGCGTCTTTTTGAAGGCGATATTGCCATGACTTATAGGTTATAGGTACCTATGGTACCACCATATAAATAATGAGCTATATATGTACATATTCATAGAGTAAAACAACTATTTTCTGAATACAAAACGCCACAGGAAACGGATTGGATCTAGCTTCTTTTTTTCAGGCTGGTTGTAAGAAATATTTCCAACGATGATATATTATCGCCTGTACTCGCACTCTAATGTTTTCGACGTACGAATAATAAGATAAACCCTGCGATAAAAAAAATTCTATGATTTGTGTTCTATGTTGAAAGAGTTCCTAAATCAGTCGAATATTTTCAAGCTTATCAGAAACAATTTTAAAACTATACATTAGACGTACAAAATGTTTCTCTAGGTACAAATATAGATCAAAGTTTGTCTTTGCCGAATCTTGAAATCCACATCACCAAACCAACGAGCCAGTAAAGTTAATAATAAATAGCAACTGGTATCTGCAATAGGGCCGCCTATGACATGCGGGTCACGCGCGGCTCGCGCGCGACACAAAGGCGTCAAATTTGCACGTCGCGGCCCGTTTATGCGACATCTCGCATTCATCGCATTCACGGCGACTGTATACGAAAAATTGCCATTATAGTCGGCCCCAGGCGAACAGTATGACACCCCGTTTTGTTGCTAGTTTTGTCTGACTTTTGTTTACGGTCTGTATTTCGGCCAGTTTTCTAAGTATTTCATAGTAGAGGTCTGTTTATGCGACATCTCGTATTCAATTATCAATTGCTGGATAATTGCCTTACTCATCAAGCTTGCAGGAGTTCATGTTTAATACACAGAGACTGCTGTGCCCTGTTCCCTAGATTTATCCCTTAGCAGACTTCCTTTTGGAAAACAATGCTTTATTTATGCTTTACTCTTTATTGTACACACGGAGATTAATTAAACTAAACTTAATCTAGATACATCATGTACAAAGGCGAGCTTAACTCAAAATACTTAATTGAAGAAAGTGCGGTGCTCACGCAAAGAATATACCTACCTATCATAAACGTTTTGGTATGGAAAATTTCTACTCAGCTATAATAATACCGCGTCAGTTTATAATACAAAAAAATTGGATATCTTTATTTGGTTTCTTTACAAAGTACTCCATTTTTATGTCAGTTTAAAGATAATAAATATTGGTTCAACGTTTATTTAGATTCTCCAAATAATGATAAGATATGGATAGCCACTACTGTGACCATTCAAAAGGTTAATAAACTTCAATTCCAAAGTCAAGATGGCAAATAGACTATCAATACCTTAATACTTGAGTTGGTTTGGTATGAGTATGAGTAATTATAAAGGATGCACTGTTGTTTTTTTTAATTAAATAATAAATTATTACGCACAAGTTACTTCTCCGACTAGCCTAGAATGTCTGAATTAAGTTTAGATTTAGACAGCGGCAACTGCATTTCAAACATTTTGACAGTTTTTGCCGCGCAGTGTCGCGCCGCTGCAGTGCGGTATATCTCATACATTTTAAGAATCTTTTGTCGCGCCGCTATGATGTAGTGCGGTATAACCTTTAGTGCTATCTAAAATTATTGCCGTCTATTTCTGTACTCTCATGATACAAAATTACAGATGACAATTTTATTCCAGAATAATGTGCTGCGAGTTGCCCAAGTATCTCCTTGTTCCTCTGCTGCCTAAAGATTTAACGTGAAACTGTTTCCGTGATATATATTTAAACTACGGGCCATCCCTTCAAGGGATGAATCCCTTGAAAGAATTCTTAATCTAAAATATATCAAGCACCTCAAATCATCATCGCATTGTTTCATTCACGCCCTGTATAATAAAAAAAAAACAACTGAATGGCACGATAAGTTTTATTTGCTCTAGCACAATAATCTTTGGAAAGGAAGCGACGGCGACGCGATACGATAGTATAGCACAAAGAAGCTTGTTTCCGCTCCGAACTAAAGATATCGGAGGACGCGAGTCGTGGTAATGTTGGAAGGGTTCTGTGTACATTTAAGATTCGTATGAAATACGGGCTATAATATAAGTTCTTGTCCAGCTTTTAACCAACAGGAATCCTGTGTTTTTCAGATATATAGGAATGCCTTTAGCTAGCTCGCAATACTGTCTATCTACTCTGTCTCGGTAGCCTTAAGCCTACAGGTTGTCTATTGCAAGGGCACAATACAACTCATTTTCAAGTACTTTAGGAGAGATCCCTTACAAAAATCCTGTAAACATAATTTGTGGGTTACAATAACCATCATAGAACCACAGAACAGAAAATAGAGCTGACCACCCCATGATAAAAAAAATAGTACCCACGTCCAAGAGTACACGGACTTGTCAGATCCTGGTCGAATCGATCCCCGCTTGTTTAGTAATCAAAATCAACGTTTTCTAATCTTTAATTTAAGCATAATAGCCGAGAGGACCTCCCATCCATACGCAACCCTAAAACTAGACCAAAAGTCAAAATACAGGATGGTTCGCTACAAGAGCCCGCCAAGGTGTATATCATAGTGGAAATAAAAACTGAACAAACATCTTGATAAGGTTTGTAAGGGCGCGAGGTCGACAGTCGATGATAAGTGAATATTTGTTTTTGTTTGTGTTTACAGAATTGGTTCTTGTTTGTGTTATTGTGCCTACGAGCTTGGAGCATCTGGGAGGTTGTTACAAACATATACATAAAATCACGCCTTTATCCCTAATGAGTTAGGCAGAGCAAAAACTACCTAAACATAGGTCGTCTCGCCACGTCTGACAAGTTTTGAGGGTTAATACAGATGATGATTATGTATATAACCATAGTGACAGGTTGTCAGCCCATCGCCTAAATTGCAATATACTGAAACCCTCGATTCCCTTAGCTGATTTTTACAGCATGCCCGGGAGGAGATGCAGCTGGCACATTATATGTTTTTCTATCACTCCCAGTCCAGCATGGAAGTATTGTTTCCAAAACTAAAATGAGTAATAGTCGTAAAAGTTTTAATGTTAACGCTTTTGGGCAAAAAGAAGAAAAGACCACACAGGTTTCAGCCTAGTGCCACCGTCATCCGCTTGTACAAAATAGAAGTTAAAATCGCCCTGCCATTGCTTACGTTGCATTGCACCGAGAATCTTTCTGTGGTATTGGTATGGTACCCAATGTTCAGTGTATTTTTTTCCTTGATTATACGAATGCATTCGACAGGCAAAGCCAGCCCACTCCCATGTTAGCCTGCCTTCCTATCCTACTATAATAGTAGTATAGATATTATCTAAAGTAGCGTTACGAACTTTATGCATTTGTGTAAATAATAGAAAACGCAATTTTAATACATTAGTTATACACATGTGACGATTCTTTAAAAAGACATTAAAACTCTTGGTTAGAACTAACTATAGCTACTATATGTACAAATAGTTTAACGTTTAATCAAATGTCCCTTCTACACCCTAATCTTTGTCAAACGGAAGAGTGCCAGCAAAAACCGACGTCAGGCGATAACAGCAGACAATGGTACCTAGTGTCGTTAACAATGCTTCGTTTGTGACGATTCTTCGCATAATGGCGGGGCGCAAAACGCCCCGTAATTCGATAAAGGCGCCTTTATTATGAATTGTGGGCGTGTAATTGAGTTGCTGCCTACGTGTTTTGTAGTTTGTATGATTTGTTGCATCTGTTTTCGTTGTTTACTCTTCGGTGTTAATTAGCTTAGGGTCAGCTCACACTGGTAAGAGACGCGACGCGATGGGAAGCTACTCGGAGGATTGACTTGTATTGTATTTCACCAAGCAAGATGCATCTCGCTGTACTATATACCACAAAGTGACAGGCTGCACCTCGCGCCGCGAGGGATATTCGAGGTATGTCAATCAAATCTATATTTTTGCCATTATTATCTCACTGTATTATCTATGTTTTTGCATAGATGGTCTTGAAAAGTGCGCGCCGCATCGCGTCGCGTCCCCTCCTGGTGTGAGCTGACCCTTATAGTCACCTGTGCCTGTGCTTATAAACAGGTTTTGATTTGCTGGTGTATTTTGTGTTTTAGCTGGTCTGTTCTGTATTTTGACTTTGACAAGATAATGATTTTTGGAATAAGTACAAGGGGATATAGAATCAAAGACGTAGAGTAAACAAAGATGTACGAATTTAATATTGGTTGGTAGCATAAAGTATTTTCTAATATTTTACAAGATATTTACATATAAAATCTTGAACAACAACAAAAATCCTGAACAACTTAACAGAATGACGTCACAATCCCAAAAAAACTGACCAATAGAAAACCGATAAATGGCATTGTGGCGTCTCTTTGAAACCCTTAAGCCCCTTCCACACTGGCGGCTACAATCGCGCGATTAACCGAACAAAAACGCTCGACAAAGAGCTCATAAGCATATACGAGAACCTAATCGGATGAGCGTGTATAAAAGTCTCGCGCTCATAGCCTGTTTATATCCCATGGTATTTTGAGCAACGATGTAGAGAATACTGGAATAGATGTCAAGTGATGTATTTTATTATGATAAACAGCAGCAACTAAGCATACGATCCACCTGTCTCATGTGCAAATTTTACTAACTTCCTTGCCTTCAAACCGGAACACAGAAGTGCGGAAATTTCTGCTTGGCGGCAGAAATAAGCTAGCAGGTGGTACTCCTTCAGATGGGCTTCATGGTCCAAACAAGCCCTTGAAGAGGTGCTGAGAGCAAGAGCGGTGTAACCTTCAATATTTCTGAAACCTTTACGAATAATTTATGCTATTTACACCATACTTATAGCGAGATTTCTGAAAATTGAAAAATCTCGCTGTATTTAGATCAACCAGTAGGTTTTCATCTTCAAGTTCGACGTTCTTGTGGACTGTGGAGGACTCGTCAGCTGCCGTGTCTCACCCAAAGCACAGTATAATTCAATAATCTGACGTTACGTACGTCAGACTCATATATTATACTGTGGCCCGTATTGATAATCAGCTCTCAAGAGTGACAGCAAATTTGAGTTCGTATCAGAAATGTCCTTTTAGTACAAAACTGTCTGTCAAATCCGTACTTAATACTGCTCTCAATGTTGAGATCGCTTTATAAATACGAGCCTGTGTGGGCACAAGTAAGTCTACTTGATTTCTTTTAAAAGAACACCATCTTACTCACTCGCTTTTATGAGGTCGCTTCCAGTAGAATCTTGTTCTGCTCGCAACAGTGGCGCCCCACAAAGTGACCAACAGGCGTACTACTCGTGAAAAGAACTCGGATCTGAATAAAAAGACTCAGTTTAGGGACCGCCTTTTTACCACTTTGTACTTGGCTCTCGGCGGCTTTTGTGGAGTCGATTTCGACGTTGGTAACTATTTTGCGTGGGCTTCCAATAAATCGCTAAGTACCTACCTATAAGCTGTGGTGAACGGACATGGGTCTATCCCAATCAAATAGAGGTGTATTTGCCATACTCACGTAGAAGATTTTTAATTCACAGGGCCATAGGGCGTAAAAATTATAAAAAAGAATAGACCTTGGGTTAAAGTTTATGTTTCAGAAGTATCTTCTTCTTAGGCTCGTATTTATAAAGCGATCTCAAGATTGAGAGCAATATTGAGTGCGGATTTGACAGGTAATTTTGTACTGGAATGAAATTTCTGATCACTCACTCTTGAGAGCTGATTATAAATACGGGCCTTAATCTTTAGAACGGAAACAATGAAAAACACTTCAAAGACCACACAGCTAGTACAAATTCACAATAAACTGGCTGTATTTACCGCTTCAGAGCCACAGCCACTCGCAAACAGCTAAAAAAATAAACGCCTCACTTCTATTACACTTGAACCAATTGACCGAGCCGGCCGACAAGCAAACATAATAAAAGTGCCCTCCAAACCAACAACAAGCACAATATAGCCGCCCTGCTTCCCCCGCGAAGAATACGCGACATAAATAATCGCAGTAAATAAGAGTAAAATATTGAAAACTGTCATGGTGGGTAAAAGGCGCGAAACTGGATATCCGCGGGTTTCCGGTCGCCGCGCGCCAAAATGGCAGATCGGATATTCGTATCGCCGCGGTCGCGCCACTATTTTCAAACTTGGAATAGTCATAGACAATGTTTGATTTCTTTCTTTTGTAAAGGGTCTGTTGGTCTGTTAATAGAGTTATCACTTGTGAACTAGTAAGTAAAATATAGGCTTAAACTAAAATAAATACCCGCAATATGCCTACCTAGCAGTGGAAAATAATGTTTGTCTGCTGAACAACGAGCGCTATCTCCATTTATAATTAAAATAACAGCAGTAATAATTAAAAACCTTTTGATCAACAAACTGATCCTAATCCGCATCACTTTCATCAAACATTCGTCAAGCAAATAGTTTTCGTGAGACCCGACTTACTGTATCCCTCTCTGTTTCGGTCGCCATATTGATTTCTTTCATTTTCGTTTTCTGTGCCCACAGCTGACGATTTTTATTTCTATTTGTCCGCTGCCATTCAAAGCCGCCGCCCAAATTTACATTTGGATAAGTCTTAGTGAGCGGTTTATGCGAAACTTTGATGAGATGAGAGAAGTTTTCAAATTGCAATACGGACAGATTCCATTTTTAATCAGCATATTAACGGATTCTACAGATTGAGTAGCTGACATACATTTTAGTCTCCCAATATAGTAACGGTGTAAACTGATAGAGGTTGTATAGTCAATGAAACTGAACAACTTTCACCAGTAAATTCTTACATATTTTTTTACACATTGATGTAACTAAAAAGTAATTTACATTTAAAAACAAAACCCCATTATCTATGCCCTATTCGCACTGGCCGAAACGCCGGGGCGCGCGGGAATATTTGAAATTGGACCCAAATAGGCGTTAAATAGCGGCGTGCGCTGTCATAACGTCATTTGGCGTTCATCAGCCGGCGAAACAGCATCGCAGCTTGGTGCACGTTTTATTAGCGTAAGGAATAGCGGGGTAAAATACCTCGGAAATATAGAGATTTGCATCGGAGCCGGTGGTGATTACATTTTCTTTGCAACTGCAGCATCATTTAATTTTGCCGGGCGCGCTTGGGAATCGTGTCTGTCAGCAATTTGTGGGACAACATGGCTTCGTGGGATCGCCGCCCAACCTTGTTACCTAACCTGTTTTGGGCCGGTCGTTCTTCTATTTTGGACACACGCTTAACCTGGTTCCTTAATAAAACACGTTCTGTGTTCAGAGAACCGTGAGCTCGGCTCATTAGATTATTGATAGGTACAACAGAAATAAACGAGAATAATGCATGGAACGTAGATTTTGTTACATATACATACAAGTTGTTACGAAATAGCCTCTAATAAATGAGTATTAAACCACTTATAGTGCTGATATGACAACCTTTGCTGACCACACTTTACTACATGTAACAATGACGACAATAAAACCATTAAACTCGTCAGAATTAAAATATTATTACTGAAGATTTTTTTGTTAAGCCTTTGACGCTCTACATACCTACACTCCTTAATAAAGACGTTATTTCATGTAAAAATTGGGCAGTTAAAACTTTTTTTTTTAAACAAATTTACTTCCTTATACCTTTCCACCTACACACACACGAAAATGTCCTACAAAGACGCCATTATCTTCAAAATGGCGGACAGTAAAAATCTCACCATAAAAACAGATCTGGAATCCATCAGCCAGCCTCGTTATTTCTCTCGTAAAGAGCGCGTTTTCTTCTAAATTTCATTTCTATGGAATTGATTCCTCACCTCCCCATCTTTACTTTGAATCTCAATGAACGTTTTACTCTTATTGAAAATTTACAATAACTTTGCGCTACCTGGTAAGAAATAAGTTTAATATTTTTAAAGCTTCGTGGAATAAGTATTATGTTACGACAACTAAGTGAAGAATTTTCTTCTGAAGAAGATAAACGTACTTAATACGCTATTTGACTACAAGTCAAATCAGCAACTTTTTATGAAATGTCAAAAACTATTTTTTGTTTTAAAATACTGGGTTATGACGTCAAACGCAAGTAAATGTTGTCTACTCAAATCAATAACTTCTATATTTTTAACTTGATTATTAAATCGAAATGTGCATTTTTTTAAAATGATGAATGAGATCCACAGTATTTTAGCCATCAGTTTTAAGGTATAAACGTTTTGATTTTTTTTTAGCCACTCAGTCAACATGCCTATTATGAAATACAGCTGATATGAAAGTAACTACTTAAGAAATATACACAAATAGGCATTCGTTAATCTATTGTTTGAATTCGGTTGTGATCATCAGTTCATATACTTACATACACCCCACCCAGGGGCACGAGCCTACCCTGAAATAGGGCGATCGATTCGACCATGTGGGCCCGGTATGGATTGGTTGACTTTTTCTGTTTCTTCATAGTTGTGTGCAGATTTCCCCACGCTGTGTACGTTCACTATAAAAGCGCCGAATAAAAGTGAATCGGTTGTAAAATACTTATTAGAAATATAAGCAAGAATATTTTTTTTTTTTATCGTAACCAGAACAGCAGTTACACTGTTAAACATCCACTCTTAGAAGCAAACGTCGGATAGAATTGAGGGTAGAATTAAAAAGTTGATTAACAAGAGATTGTGGCAAACATCTTCCGCGGAGCGACTCTTCGAGTCAACAAGGTTAGAAAAATAAATTGTCTGCCGGCTTAATCTGAGGTAAAAATGCAGTGGGGTCGGGAAAATGGCGGGTTTTAGAAAAATAATGCAATAAAACTTAGTATACTAGGTAGAGTAATTGTAATTTAGACAAGATTTAGACGATGGGCTGACAACCTGTCACTACAGCAAATATACAATATACAAAACTTGTCAGACGTGGCGGAACGACCTTGTTTGGGTCGTTGACGCTCTGCCTACCCCATTAGGGATACAGGCGTGACAGTATGATATATGTTTGTTATTTTATCAAACCAATAAAAACGAAAGGAGTTTCTACTATCGTCGGCGGGAGTAAACACGTTTTTGTCTACATCGTCGTAGCACTTCGTAGCAAATGCCTACGAAGGCAGCTACAGCTACGGTATATTTGCGTAGCGTATTAAATTCATAAACTTCGCGGTAAGCTTGGATTTGGGATCCTGGAATTTGTAAATACACTTTCATTAATTGTAGCTTGTTGTTAGTTATCATTAGAGCTAGCCTATTAGATCCCACTGCTGGGCAAAGGCCTCCCTCGCGGTCTTTCACTCATCACGGTCTAAAATTGTACCTTGTACCATACTCTTACTACTAATAAAAATAATCGGAATTTTATTTTTAAGCAAAGATTCTAAACGCTTTGATGCAAGTATCAACCACCTCTTCTCCGAACAAACGATGCCAACAAAGCGTATAATTATCCCTCCGTGTGTTTGTATAACCGCCCGATCTGAGATTAAGCCGGTAAATAAATACTTAAAGCGTTAATCCATTTGCGGGCGCGATCTAATTCGCAGATATAAGAAATGAGAAGAATGGCGACAAAGACAGTAAATCGACTATGATTGAAGCGAGTTGATACTTGAGGAAACTCAGGTTTGTTTTTTTTTGTGAATAATTTCGAAATAATTTAATTCCATATTTGACTGGGAGTGGGAGCGATATAAAACAAAGAATACACCACTTCTCTTCCCGTGTGTATCTAAGGCTCGTATTTATAAAGCGATCTCAAGATTGAGAGCAATATTAAGTCTGGATTTGACAGGTCGTTTTGTACTGCAATGACATTTCTGATACGAACTCAAACTAGCTGTCACTCTTGAGTGCTGATTATAAATACGGGCCTAAGTAATTCACAGATAGTTAGGCATGAGTAGTTATTAATTATTAGATAGTTAGTTAGAAATGAGCAAAATGGCGACAATGAGAGAGAATCGACTGGGATCGAAGCGACTAGATACTTGGTATGAAAATTGAAGCAGCCATCATTCGGCCGTGTTCAGTTCTTTTTTGTGTAAATTTTTTGATTTCATTCTCTGACCATTTTGCGAACTGATTTAAAATAACCCGGTATTATTGCAAATTGATAATAAGTAAAATTTACTAGTTTTTTGCAAAACCTCGTAACGTAACCTTTAGCAAGATCTTTTTGTATTCTTTAGAATATTTTTATTAAAGTATCAGCGCTGTTCTGATAAAATTAAACCCCTGCGGCAGGGGTTTTAATTCAAATTGACGACCGTAAACTATGCTATATCTATTTATCTTTGCCTTGGCGTACCTACCATAGGCTTACAATAAAATATCAAGAAGTGCAAATCGCAGAAGACTATTGTCCGTCAGCCACAAAGTGTCAATGTTCAATTACAAGCGGCCCATTGAGAAGAATTGAAGATCTTAAAATTAATTGCTTTATTTCTAAGCTTTATTCTAACTTTGGTAAATAAAATTAAATTGTTGCAGGTCAACGTATTTTGATACGAAAATTAAATGTGAATGTGACTAGTGTTTTGAATTAATAAGAACACCTCATCATGTTTAATCTCAGAGTTTTAAGACATGCTTCTACTACTAAGTAGGTAGGTACTATTCCATCATTGTATGAAAATACTGGGTTGTGACGTCACACGCAAGTAAATATTGACAACTCAAATCAATAACTTCTATATTTTTAACTTGATTTATTAAATCTAAATGTGCATTTTTTTTTCAAATGATGAATGAGACCCACAGTTATTTTAGCCATCAGTTTTAAGTATAAACGTTTTGAATTTTTTTACCCACCCAGTCAACATCCCTATTGTAGCACCTATTTAAACTAAGCTGAAACGGAACTGATAAAAGCGCGCGATTCGCTTCCAACTTTCGAAATAAGAAAATTTGCCAACCGCTCTCGAGAATAAGGAGGAGTAATAAGCACTTTTCTTTCGCGCCAAAATTGTCTTCCATAATAGCGTCGGCGGCGAGATAGCGCTGCCGCCATAAAAAGAGATAAACGACCGCACTCTCTATTATTTTTGCTCTTTACAAAGGCAATGTGCACATGCTCTTGTCTCTTTCTTCCCCACTGCCACCCCTACTCGAGCGAAAAACAAAAATTTGTCGCTCACCCCACCCCCTTTCGCTAATGTTCCAGCTCGAGGAGGCACCTCCTTTGTAATTTACTTCAAAAACCTAATACGGTGTCAATTAAAAATTTATTACAAAATCTAAATTGAGTGCACTTCAATGTGTATGTCGACGATATTAAAATGTTAATAATCTTCCGCTTCACCCAACATTATTAAAAATAAAACAAGGCAACATTACGTAAACTTTCAAACTCCGAATTTGCGCAGAATACTGGCCATAAAAGTTGTCATAAAGTGACATAAAGCTTTCTATTCACGGAGTTAGCAAAAAATTTATTGCCAGTCAAGTATGAGTGCGCGGGCTTTGTGTTGGCTGAATGTCCTTTGTGTTGGTATTCTGCGCGACAATGGCGCGGTGTTTTGGCGCGAGAAAAAGGCGGGAGCGCGTTATCAGAGCGCGCCATTATGGCGGCTTATCAGAGGCGCTTCCATTCGGAGACTTCGCCCCTTTTTCTTTTACGGTCACGTCTGGGCGGCTCAGGTGAAGATAGCTGGTTTGTTTCAGCGTTGTTTTCTTGTGTTCGCTTTTTGTTAAACATTTTCGTTGTTTGGAATAACAGACTTGTTCATTTTAGGACGATGACATTGTAACTAGGATTGTATCCAAGCATCACTGATACCATTGCTGAGACATGTGAGATCTGACTCTACATTGAAAGCAAAATAATGGAGATCAACTTAAAAATCAAAAAGTCGAGAGTAAATCTTATATTGGAAACCCTTGTTTTGACTCAAACGCCTTAAAACACCGTAAAGTCCATCACCCCATAAAAAACTCACAAAAAGGGTCTATCGAACATTAAATGCTCACTAAATACTCCATTGGAGTAAAATGAAATATAAAAGTGCTTTCAATAAACAGGATAATTTGGGGGGAAGCGGAATGGGGCGGAGGGGACACTGAATGAGCTAATTAAGGCGCAAACGAAAGAAAACGCGAAGAAAATCCGAGAAAACTCCGGGAAAACAAGAATATTCCGGGCGGCTACAGAGACCACAGCAGGGTTGAAGCGAAAATATATTAATTTTGTCTCTGGATATTCAGGTGAACCCGTAATAAGAAAGTTTTTTGAAAAAATAGTTCAAAACGTTCACAGAACAGAAAGTAATTTAGTTAGTATTCAAAACTGTCGTTATCCTCCGAACAACAAAAAAATTACACCCAATAAATAAATTTCCGGTTTTGTTTTTTAAAGATTTGATCATTTTCATCTTTTCACACTTCTTCGTTTTGTAGCTAATATTATGCTATACTTGGTTTAGAATTAGAACAAAGGAAATTGCATTCTAAAAAAAAGATGCACTGGCTGATATTGACGAAAAACTTCGATGATCTCCATTCGGTGATATTTTTTTATTTACTTCTTTTCAGAGTAAATGGCATTTGTCGCATTTTTGCGAATTGTTTCGGCCAGTATAAACTTAAATAAGTACCTAACTCCATGTAACTCGAAATACGACATGTCCCCAAAATTCAAGAACAGTCGTACAAGGATCTTTTGGCGCGTGGGTGAAATTGACAGCACAGATTACCTAGTATACATGTCCGTTAGGTTATGTATACTAGATAATCTGTGCTGTCATTGTCACCCACGCGCCAAAAGATCCTTGTACGACTGTGTAGGCGTCCGCACGAATTTCGTCCGTATTTAATTTTAAAGCGTTTATATTGACTAAATTACTTATGAAAACTAATTGTTTTTATATTAATACCCAGTGCGACATGTTTGTAACTTTTTAACTCTTTTTTATTAAAAAGTCGAGGCAGACCACAACTACTTAGCATGCACCTCTATTAAATGGGGCAAAAGTGCTTGGATGATGTGTGCTCTACAATAATTTTAATTAAAAAAAAATCATTAACAAAAATAAAATTTAAATGACATGTAGCATGTCCTACGTGAGTCGTACTCTGTATATTAGTTTTATTTTGCAATTTTACAAATTCATCAATTCGACCCTGTGCATCAAGGCGTCCGCGTCTTCTCCTCTGAATGGCGACTAACAAACTCTTTCACAAAAACACAATAATTACTTTAAGCCGAATAAAAACTGCTTTCTTCGGCCCCGGACAAGGGCCCTAATTTCACCTTGGCGCCCAGTATTCACTTCTGACTTTTATTTTATTTAGGCCGCACAAAGGACCCTTTGTCTTAATTCTTTCTCCCTTTATTTCTGAAGAGATCTCGACAGTGATTATTTCAGGTCGTCTTTATGAAGGTTTCTTTTGCTTTTTTATTCGGCCCGAAGATTTTCTGTATTCAAGTCAAGTACCTAATATTTTTTAAAGATAAAAAAAGATATTATTAAACTAACCTTAGTTTATGGGACCTAAAATTAAGTGGGTACTTATGTAATTTGTTCGTGTTTGTTGCACCTAAAATTACTAGGTCAGCAACTACTTATGGTCACCAAAAATAATTCTTGTTTGCCTAGTATTCTGTAGTACTTACTTATATTCTAACTTGATTTACTTATTATGTATTATCATAAGTTTATTTGCTAGCTAGAGTGTTGTTATCCATCTATCAAGACAACATTACTGAAATACTTTTCATTATTTTAATCACTATTAAAAGAGTGACAACGTAATTTTAACCCACCACCTCTCATAAAGCAGCGAAATATTAACCTTTTAAACTCCATAAAAACGACTTTAATATAAAATTCGATAAGCCACTTCAATGTGCTTCATTTAGGTAAAAATCTCCATATTTTCATAACAAACTAGTTGGGAAATGTTCGCCTCTCTCGTATTATAATTTTTCAAAGTTCAAATCGTCGCTTTTCATGGAAAAGTTTCGACGTTTTAAATTTTAAAAGATCTAACTGTGAAGCTGATTATGCGCCAATCTTGTAAATTCTTTAGGAGGAATATTTACGTATTTTTATTATGAAATGAAAATTTAATTAATTAGACTGTTTGATATCATGTCTATCAGAGTTACTAAAAATAATAGAAAAAGTAAATTGTTTAATAGACTACTTATACTTTACTATTGAAGCACTGAATGAGATTCGTATAATGTATTTCAGAAAATACTGCAGATAAGAGGAAAGTAAGGCTCGTATTTATAAAGCGATCTCAAGATTGAGAGCAATATTGAGTGCGGATTTGACAGGTAATTTTGTACTGGAATGACATTTCTGATACGAACTCAAACTCGCTGTCAGTCTTGAGAGCTGATTATAAATACGGGCCTAAAAGGGGACGCCTTTGCCCTGCAGTGGGTTGGATAATGTGCAATAGACATCACAGGCAAAAATATCTTAAGCGATATTTAAATTAAAAAATATTATAAAATAACAGTTTTAAAACTCGTGTAGCATGATGGCTCGTAGCAAGTCTACGAAACGCTACGAAAAAGCTACAACCTCGCCATTTTCAACTTTATTTTATTTTATTTTATTTGGGAAGCTTACAACCTATTTTACAATATGACTTAACTATGTTAAATAAGTATATGCCAATTACAAGCTACCAGCTAACTTCAAACATAGTATAATTTCATACAACCAGACTGCCGTTTAGTAAGTTTTCACATCTTCCATACTTATCTCGTTCACCATAAGCAACTCAGTAATCAGCTAAGCAGATAATTAGCGTTAATTCATTAACAAGTTACAAGCGTGGCGTGTTAAGCTCTACCGCTCAAACTTTACAAGATGCTATTACGACATGAATGTGTTGAAAGATAGTACTTACTGGAAGTGACAATATTCTAAATCATATACCGATAGCACACTGGCCTCTTATTTAAACCCAATAAAAAAAAAAAAAGCAAATGGCTTTAAAATTCTGAAAGACAGACCGCGATATCCGTTTAAGAACAAAACGTTGAATTAATACAATAAATAAAACAAATTGTAGCAAGTCTACGCCACGCTACGAAACTGCTACGAACGCGAAATTTTAACAACTCAAAAAGTCGATTATTTCGCCGTAATCAAGCTAAGTGGTCAAATTATCGACTCTGTCGTTCCTTCCGTCGTGCCCTGATCTAGACTATACTCCATTCATTATCAAAAAATAATTTTCCCCATACTAAAACGGTCATTTAGTATAGCAGGAATTATTTTTTAATAATGAATGTAGTTATAGAATAAGAGCAAGCCCATTGTTATAAATAAAAATTGTTTAATACTTTTCAAACACGGTGTTTTAACCTCTTAGTGTGGCATTCCGTCACCAAGCCAACTTACATCACTAAATAAATCACAGCTAAGCAGGCTCTATCTAAGCGCGCTGTACTCCACACGAGATAAGCGTGTTTTATTGAAAAACTTGCGCTTGATTGAGATTAGTTTCCAACTTG
>JARACY010001542.1:0-56270 GCA_029255725.1 Scrobipalpa atriplicella
GTCATGTATAATTTTACGGAACTATTAGTTTACGTAAGCTCGGCATAGTAAACCTGTGTTACGCACACAAGGCCGCGTGTCTATACGCACAGCTACCTATATAGTAATTATAATTACTATTCTCATCAATAATTCAGTTACAAAACGACGCAAGAGATAAAGTATTAATTAAATATTTTAATTTGTTGGCCATTGACTTTATTTACAAATGTCACCTTCGGAGAAACGTGAAGCATTTATTTTGAAATGAATAGGAGTTTGAGAAATTTCAGAACAATGATTTCGCAGAAATAGTTTTAAGAGGCAACGACAAGGCATTTAATTTAGTCTAATGAAATCTTGTCCAGAACTTATAAACTTTAAGTTCCGAGTTTTAAAAGTGTTTGTCGAGGCTCGAGTTCTTCTCTCTTAATTTAGAAAATAATTAAAAGATGTTTTTCTTAGGACTAATGCTTGATGGAAATTACCAATCCTAACCCTCTTGATTAACAAAATGGAAATTCACAGCTTTTCAATTTAATACAGGCATCTTTTTTAGACTAAGTGTTTTTCAGTTTTACAAACGTCTTTATACTAGAAAAGTTTAAAATTTTCACTAACAGTTTGCAAGGTTTTTTTCTATGTATTGTACGATACGCTGTTTATCGTTAAGTACTATGGCATGATAAAAATTTCGAATCGTTTGACATCTCCAAATAAGAAATCGATCATATTGGTATATTTTAAGATTGTTTGATCTCAGAAGTCACTTATTTTATTTATTTGATGGAAACGGCGCGATAGATTCCGATCAAGACGCTGTCAATTCTTTTGTTGCTTATTTTAGGTAATAAGAACAAAGAAAGCATGCAGCAAAATACTTCAGTAAATAAAACAGTAACGGCCAAACTTCAATACGGCTAGTTACCTACATTCTACATTTAGTACCGCCATTCTAGTTTGGCAAATACTGCGAGCTTAGCCAAAACTGGCTCAACTTAGCCAGCTTTGTAGAAACTAGCGCCAACGTAGTTAGGCGCCGCTTTGAAGCAACTAGCCTGGCTTTTGGTAACTAAAATACCTGTAAGTTAAAGTTCTTCTCTTCTGCTATCGAAAGATTTTACTTGGTTTTAGTTTAGAGAAATGAAGGAGTAATTTGGAAAAGTCAATTCTGATATAATTAGACCTTTGCTTGTGCTGTGGTTTGCTTGTATTCATGCCGAAAGTGACATGGAACAATACGAGTTGATTAGATGGAAGCCGCAAAAACTCTAGAATTCCCATATATGTACTCGTATAATACGAAAGGTCTTGAATAAGATGGCTTTATGCCACCACTAACTACAACTATATAAAGCTTTAAATATAGTTAAGTAAGTTAATAAAATAATTATTATTTATGGGAAATATACCTATAATATGAAAATATGAGTTTAATCAAACTCCCTGGCCATAGCACAGTGTTGCAGTATTCTAACTGCTGTTTGTGAGACTCAGTTGTTTCACTTTGGACTTTAGATATGCAAGTTGGTCTTGGGTTTGATTCCGGACAATAATAATAAAACAGTATTTTAGAAACTACTATACTAAAATCCTTATGGAGAACGATTACGCAAACGAAGCTTAGACGAATAAAGGAACCTTTGCAAAATGCGTACATACCTTATTGGCCCTATCCCTTTCTCCCTTTGTCCTTAAACCATGTTCTCAAAATCATTGTCTCAAAGGATAATTTTCTACTTAGGGGAGACAATTCACGGTTATTTTAGCATTATTCGCATTGTACAATACCGGGTAGTGAGAGTAGATGTTCATTGTAACAGATAAGGTAATAGTTTCTAGGACGCCATCTTTGAATACTTTAAAATTGCTTTGCTGGTTGCTTGAGATTTTATTTAGAATGGAAAAAAATATCATCTTGATAAATTTGATGGTCTCAATTTTTAAATCATTAACACACAATTTGAACAATATTATTTGGATGTAAAAGACACATTAATGTAAAGTTTTTTTATGTTATTCATCGCCAAAGATTTGTTTTTAGACATTTTTTAAAACAGTTTAATTACAACTTCCTACAAATATTTTGGGAGGCACTTTCCATACTTATATTAGCAAAAGAATTGATTTTCTATCATAATTCATTGTGTTAATTTATCAAGTCCCAACGACAGCGTATTAACTCTGAGATGACCTCAATAACAAGTATTGTATCTGTTACAATTATGACCGTCTCTAATTGTTCCGTTCCGCGTTGTCACAGCCCGTTAGCGACAATGGCCGCCATTCAAGATAAGACGTCTAAGGACGTCTACGTCTACGGACGTGCTTAAGGAAGGGTTTATTTCAATTTATAAATCTGGGGATTGTTACGAACCCACGTTTGTCAGTGCTATTGAGGGCCTCGTCTGGCTGTGAAGTCGGGTACTGTTGGGTACTCGAGTACCGGTTTTTAAAAATAATTGGATTGTGCGGGGTGGAGGCGAACCGGATATTTTTTTGGGTAAATTTAGACACATTTTTGGAAGGTGCAAGTAAATCTTCGGGCGGAATTTTTCTTTTTTTGTGATGCCGTAAACAAAAGCATAGCTAGGTTATTAATTATTCAGGGATCTGTTCTAGGTACTTGATTTTTGAAACCTACATCGTTTGACTTATTGCACCATCTCTACGAGTCCAATACGGCATCTCGACATCGAAATACTTTGAGTCTGTTCTGATATCTCGTCTAAACCCAGACCTCTTTTTTCTCCAATTTTGTAGGACTAGTAAGTATTTTGAATCGCTCACTGGGTTTCAGTCAGTAGCTTTAATTGCTCTCGCTTTTATTATATTTAAGTACATACAAAAGATATGTGATTGAATTTGGTCCGTGGATCGACCTTTATGTACTAACCTTGTATTTGTAGCTGAGCTAAAATTAATCCAATTGTTACATTGCATGAAAACTACAAGAGTCGTTCCATAATATGCGTAAACTCACGAACAATATTTTACCAAAACTACATTTTCGTACAATTCTGCTGTGAATCTATGAATATTTCTACAATTCCGAGAACTTTCCAGGAGTTTCCTTGCTAAATTGGATTCGTTCAAAGAAACTGCTAAATTGAATAAACCCAACTTCTCTTGTTAGTTTGGACATTAACATAAAATATTACAATATCTAGTTAGTGACGAAAAACAAAATTAACTGCTTACAGCTATTCGAGTAACTTCATAAACTCAAGTGTGATTTCAACACTTTAACTAATATCTAAGTATCATGTTTTGTTATCCCCTGTGGTGGATAATCGAACCCGCGATCTTTGCGTCAAGAGCCCATAACTCAGAAGACCTACCTAACTAAACCTATGTAATATATTATGTTGTGATAATTTTTGACAAAGCGTTTTATAGATTTCTTTTTGGAATACAATATTCAGATTGCTAAGGGTCGTATTTATAAAACGCTCTCAAGATTGAGAGCGATATTAAGTGTGGATTTGACAAGTCGTTTTGTACTGAAATGACATTTCTGATACGAACTCAAACTCGCTGTCACTCTTGAGGGCTGATTATAAATACGGGCCTAAGTTTTGTTTTTACCTAATCTGCAATACGTTCCATTAGGATGGGAAGACAAACTGTGAGGACCACTAGGGAGTTTCCAAAAGTTAATAGATAATATTATCAAAGTTAATAGTATCAATAACCTTATTCGTATTATCATTTTGTTCATCAACGTTCTGTTCTTGTGAAGCCAAATAGATACATTTTCAAAGTAATTGTCTGTTTTAATCAAACAGAATGGGTTACAGAAAGGGCGAATGAATCCATTACTTAGGATAAAATGATGATAATATAATTTCATTATGACTGAATTTCGCGTACAAGAATTCATTAGGATGGATAAAACGTAAAGGTTGCTTTGCCCTTGATAATTCAATTAAAATGTCAGCTGTTGCCACTGTAGTATTCATTGGTTAACTTTGAGGTTCAATCTTGATGTATTGAATAAACGTATTTAGTTTTTCCAAGTAGATTTCTAAATAAAAACATTTTTTTTTCACCCTTATATTCTAAGCTTGTATTTAGTAAATGTTCAAAGGCACTTTAAATTTTAAAATTTACAGACCCGTTTTTTAGTATTTTCTTCAGATATTCTATTTCAAATATTTCTCAGCTTTGTGTTCATAAATTCACCAAAAACCCTTTAAGGAAGGCCTTAAATATTTAAACTGGGATATAAAGCATTATTCCGCGAACGTTCTTTAATGATTAAAAGCCTTTTAGTGGCTGAGGCACTTTCACGAGCTTCCTCTCAAAATTTTTAATAAAAAAAAATACTGTTCCAAAAATTCAACCCCTTATCCAAAGTTTTAAATTAAATTAAAAATATTGAACCCCCGTCATTAAAATAAAAGTTAAATACTTTTTTTACAAACTAAAAGTAAACCCCACTCCTTCCTGAAAAGTTAATTAATAAAAATTGGCTAGGAAATGTCTTTTTGGTTTTCAATTTTTACCTTAGGAAGAAACCAATTTGTATTTTAAGGTATACTACAATCATGTAGGAGTATAATATACTACATCTACAATGATGAATTATTTTTTGGGTCCACGCCACTCGGCCTGCGACGACTCGGCCCGTAGTTTTTATACGTCTAAAAAAGTCGAAGTACAGTCGGAAAAAGAAGTGTCGAATTAATGCTTGTACCACGGAGTGTGTAATATTTAAATAGTTTCGGATTAATAAAACAATAATTAAAGAAGTATTTATCATTTTTATTATAGTATAATAATCCGTCTAGTGTATTGTTTCGAGAAAACGGGTTTGCTGCAGTTAGAAGTTATTCTTTAAAAAGTAATAATAATAATTTTGAGTTTATTCGTTGCAAACGTACACAAAAAAATCAAATAATACAAATATATCCTTTTTATAAAACTACTTAGTAGATATTTAAATTTTTAAATTCTTTTAAGCTATTAGAAACTATAATGTTCACTTTCCCATACAAATTAATATTTTAATTTTTAGTATAATTATTTTTATAGTATATTAGGCAACGAGGGAATAAAGCAGTGTCTAACGTCACGGGCAGCATATTGAATCCTGAGCGGAATGAAGGATTCTAGGATTAATTCCCGAGCGCAGCGAGGGAATTAAATCTTTAATTCCTGAGCGAAGCGAGGGAATTATGACAAGAATCCTGAATGTAGCGAGGGATTCAAGTCTGCCCAAGGCGAAGACACATTTATTCCCGAGGAGCATACTATATTTTACACACCTACTGCACAGATTACTTAGACGGTGGCAGGCGTCTGTAAGATAATAAAGCTCAGAAATATACCTAATCATGTAATATTGATACATAAATAAATATTGAAAACATACCAGAAGCAACAGATCCGAAAGTCAATTCACACTCACTGTACTACACTTCACGTTCACAATCCACTACCTACGTATTTTTCCAAAAAACGAATTGATCGTATTTAACATATTCAACATAAATAACAAAATACGATAAAATACTAGTCACAATGTCTTCTGGAGTCAAAATATTAATTTCACTCGACAATTTACGAAATGGAAGTAATAATCAATGAGAGAAAAACTTTTGCAAAATCAAACCGCGTTTTCTTTTTTTTTAGTTTCTTTTTTTTATACAAAGCAAAGAGCACATACAGATAACTAGTCATACAGCCTTTTTACACTCGCCGGGAGGCGCAGAAGGCGAGTGTGGCAACAGTTTTAATACACACACAGCCATATTTTTTTTTTCTGAAAATTATTTTCTTAGTAGTTCACATGACATTCCAAATTCAAATCACATAATAACCCTTGGGCTATTAAGGATTTCCATACAACTTTAAATCCCTTGGGATTATTTTCTTGCTTTAAACGCAAGTTCCTTGATACATTATGTTGATATAATAATGCAGAGGTGTGTAAATATTATTTACAATGAAGATCCAATCCCACAGTAATATTATTAAAATATAACTCCTAAATGATTTTCAATAAGACTGTACAAAATGAGCGGATTTAGTACACGGGCCGAGTCGTCGCAGGCTGAGTGGAGCCGGACCCTATTTATTTTCATTTAGCCTACCAATCTTCTCAATCCAGTGACAAAAAGCATTTATTCATTATTTTTCTCCTCCCCAGGTTTCCTCAACCCCCGATCTGAGGAGGACCCGCGTTCCCCAGCCAACTACGGGCTCATGGACCAGATAGCAGCCCTCCATTGGATCAAGGAGAACGTGGCGGTCTTTGGAGGGGACCCCACGAACGTCACGCTCATGGGCCACGGCACTGGAGCCGCTTGTGTCCATTTCTTACTCACTTCTTTGGCTGTGCCTGAAGGTAGGTTATCTAACTTATCTTATCTAGCCTACGTCATCCCACTTCAAAGGCCCCCAAAACAGGGGAGAATGAAAGGAAAAGGGAGAGGCTTTTGCCCAGGTACTCTATACTCGTGATATAAGAAAAGATTTGTATTTTTGTAGGTATGTATGTTTCTAACGCATAAACTCAAAAACGACTACACCGGTTTAAAAAATCTTTCACCGTTTGAAAGTTACGTTCCCCCCTAAGTAAAAAGAAAATAAACGCAGAGAAAAACGGTAGTATATTGAGGTCTCGTTTATTTGTTTTCCATTTTATAATTTCGGACGTAATTTTATTCAACAGCGTGTATTTTCGCGGTGAAAGAAAACCGAAGACACTTTTTGTTTCCTGATTATTTTAACATCGCTAAAGCGTTTGTGTACAGTTGCAAAATGATTGATGGAAGTTCATAGGTTCGCTTAGCTAAGCAAAAATCTCGACATTAATATATTACGTTGAGCCACATTTTGTAATCACGGAGCAAAAAAGCTTGAAAAATATATGAGCACTCACGAGAAATCCGCAAAAGCACTTAGGTGTTTCTTTTTTAATCCAGATGATAGATCATACTCTGAGAAGAGATTGAAAGTATCCTCATTCGCATGTCTCTAGAGACTCTGTGTCCATTCGCAAACATCTCAAAAGCTTTCTTCAGAAACTTTGTATTGCTTAAGTTAATATTGTTTTTCTTTGAATTTTGGGTAGAGAGAATGGTTCTACTTCTACCTCAGGGGACGACGGTTGCTTCCTAATATCAACAAAATTTCATTAAGTCGTCCAAACTAATCTGAAAGCCTCAAATAGCGCCAATACTGAAATGCAAAATTCAAATCCTCTCATTTGCCGGATAATTAAGTTTGGTCCCTTCGAGAAATTATAGTTTTGTCCCCTTAATTGTTCTGGTTCCACCGTTTTAGCTGTAACAGCATCCTGAATGTGTGTTTAGAGGGGAAGGTACACACTTTATACGGGATAAGGAAGAGTCTCTCTATTTGTATGGTTTTCAATAGAAATTTTAATCGAAATCTAAGGATGATAAACTATAACAACCTTTTGTGGAGCAAATTACTTAAGTAAATGGGGACTTTTGTAGCACGTATAAAAACAGACTGAATTTCGATCAGAATCTTAAACCCTAATAAATAAATTCTGCGAGACGCAAATAGATAAGTAGTATTATTATCCCACGACTGCCACTCGGACATATTTTGAGTAGTGCGTATGGACATGCGCCATTGTGTGCGTAACTACGGGTTTACTATGCCGAGCTCACGCAATATGTACACGTGTCGGTACACTTACACAAACTAGCATAGAAAAGTAAAAGGCGTTGGGAGCTAGGCTAGCGCTCTCCGGAAGCATCAGGCAGCGAGCGACTTCTCAAATCAGTGCACTCAAGTATGGCAAAGCGGCAGTCGTGATATAAAACAACATAACAAATTACACAAAACTATCACGTCTGGCGTCTCTTGTGCGCCTCCCCTAGCATTTATGGATCAAAATGTTTCCTCCCCGTGTACCTACGCAAACAATCCTATGTAAGCCACGCGATATTAGCTTATGTAGGCTGTATTTGATATTTATAAACATAATAATACCTTTTCGGTGAAATTCCACGCATTTGCGAGTAAGAAACTGTTATTTCTGGGGAAAAATAAACATTTGTTTTCAACTGTGAACAAACATTCAGGGAATGTTATTAGTTTCTCGTGTTTTTGGTTTGATATGTAATTTTAGAATAATTTTCAATTATACCATCAGTTCTATTAATAGCAAAGAGATATTGGAGGAAAAATTACTAGAACATTAATTACAGATCAAAGAAGAAAAATTTGCAGGTACCTTCTTATAGGGAAATTCATTTTATACTGGCACATGAAATTCATTTTGCTTTTATTAAATGATATCTACTTAAGAAAATCACTTTCACATAATCAATTTAGTCAGTAAAATTGAAAATATAAGATGAACAAAATTACATGAAAATATTCCACTTTATTATTTTCATAACATTATAGTACAATTGGCGCTAATGGCCTCAATTCACGCCGTCCAGTTACTAATTCTAATTCTTAGTAGCGCTGTCACTTTCTTAACTTTGACATAAGAACAGGATAGCAAACAAATACGTGAGTTTGACATTTCTTATCTGACAAAAGACTGCTTAAGTTAATTAAAATTAGTGAGCACGCTCTATGGTCATTCCTTATTTAAAGCGCCGTACGTCAAATTAAGAATGTCAAAGTCACGTGTTTGTTTGCTATCCTGTTCTTATGTCAAATTTAAGAAAGTGACAGCGCTACTAAGAATTAGAATTAGTAATAGTGCGTCCTGAATTAACACCAATGGTGTAGGTAAGAAAAAAATGCCGCGTGGTCGTGGTCGAATTTTAATAAGACGACAACAATGAAAAAAAAAAGATGACTTTGCAGGAGCGCTTTGTTGTTCGAAATACTTTGCAGGCGCGTTTTTTTTTATTTGAGAATCCGTAAATGTCAAACTTTTCGTATTGATGTTGCATAATGGAATAAGACTTTCCATGCATGTTTGAGAAAAACAACTTTTTGTTAGTAAAATAAGGATACTTACAGATTTTGTTTATAAATATGGATCCATAGGTACATCGCAGATTCCAAATATTTGACATGGTAAAAAGCCGCGAGGTTTCTAAATACCACACATTCTCCCGCCTAAATTGTTTCGTATAACCCTTTCATCAGGTATGCGGCGCGCCCCTAAAGACTGTGCTTGAAGTGGTACTCATGGTTCTCGGAGTGTTTTCGAACTTAGTTTAGAACTCCATTCCGAGTTTTTGTTGGTTTGCTTATGCTAAGTTTGCTCTCGCCTTTTGAGTGTAGTTGAATAGTTTGTCAAGACTTTTTTCTTATTCGAACTTTTGCCATGTTTACTGAGGCACTTCCTTCGGTGCGTGAGTGTGAATTATTATTAAAATGTGTTTTATAATATTCGCTAAAAAAGAAAAAGATAATTATGGCTCAACATGGATTGATAAAATAAATTATTTACTTAATTTTTTTCTATACGATAAATTTTATCATTTGCTTAATAAAATGTGTATTCACGTAGTACCTACGTACTAAAATTAACTTTACCTTAGAACCCCCTTTTAAGAAGATTATAATTTTAGCAATCAATTTTAGAATATTCCATGTCAATTTCTGCTTTTCACAAATTGTCACATTTCTTTGATGTCTCAAGCCTAAATTTTGAATAGGTACGATTAATATCGTAATTCGTGTTATCGTCGAGTTCCTACAGTAACGCCTCTAGATCTAGAACACAAAATGACTTCGTCGACCGAAGAGTTTCGAGCATAAATGAGTTTGCATATTCATAGTGTTACCAAAACGCAGGCTGGAGAGATTGGTTGGCGAGAAAATGGTGGCAACAGGGGAAAACTGGCGCCAGTTTTTTAGGGTACCGTAGTCACAAAAATTATAAAGGTTTCCTGGAAGTGCTATCTCGCTGTCTGACATTTTAATTAGCGCATACCTATCTGTAAACGTAACGTCAATATTTACTTGATCAAAAAGGTATACGAAAAGTGTTCGACTAGGGTAGGGAGAAAGCATAAAGTTATCTTAGTCGGGTATAGTAGAGTGCAACAGAACCCGCCTTAACTTTCTGTGTTATTTTACATAGTTTCTGATGTTAAATTTACACTTTAACTGGAAATCAGCAGCCTTTCATATTTTACCTACTTATCATAATTTTACACAGAAAAATGAATGATCGTCATCACTCATCATCATTACACACATAGTAAATATCTGTCAGTATTTCGAAATGATTTCTAGAAAATGTAGTTTTCACGCCATATTTTGTAGCATTTCTGAAATCCCATTTGAGTAAAATAATAAATGTGTTTTTAGAACACTATAATAGGTATCAGTAATTAAATTAAACTATGGCTACGGAACCGTACATTTAGGTGATTATGACACTTTCTTGGCAGATTTTGCTTATTTTACGTTTTCTGGAGAATGTCAGGATAAAACAAGGAAAAAAAGAACGTTGCTTTAAAAGGCAGCTGATGCGGGTATCTCATTTTCGCTAGATAAGTGATGGAGGTATTTTAGATTGAAAAAGGCATTAGATAGAAGCTGATGATATAGGTTAGATTTTCCTTTAAAACTAAGAGCCCCTTAACTTATCATAAATCATACGAAAAGTAGGTAGCCATTAAGCATCAATTGCGAATGTCAATATTAAAATGAA
The DNA here is from genome assembly GCA_029255725.1 of Scrobipalpa atriplicella. Classification (NCBI taxonomy): domain Eukaryota; kingdom Metazoa; phylum Arthropoda; class Insecta; order Lepidoptera; family Gelechiidae; genus Scrobipalpa; species Scrobipalpa atriplicella. Next base: position 10,595 of record JARACY010001542.1, read on the forward strand.
TACTATACCAGTTCAAAACTGGAAAGTGCTATTAAAGTCATAAAATCAGTTAAATGGCACCACAGAGACATAAAAAATTGGAAATTGCACCAACCAATGAAGTACTTAATGATTTTAATAGTTAAAAACGTAAAAAACTATGAGAATTATGACGTGATAAGGTCTTTGTGAAATGAACAATGAAACTTTTTGAATAGGGAATATTTTATAAAGTATAAGAAAATTTATTTTACGAGTTTTGCTTTTAAATGGTTGGTTAAGGCGAAAGACAATGTCAGATATGCAAGTCGATTTCGAGCCGTTCAAATTTCGTACGTAACGCCATTGACATATCGTTGAAATTAGCGCGTGGCACAGCGTGGCGCTATTACGTCCATGGTCCCGCCAAAAAATTTACGAAAATCGCACATAATGCGATTTAAAAAAAAAAAAATTAAAAAAAAGGGAGCAAACCAGGTCCTAGCTTTATGGTTTGAGGAATATATCCAGTAAAAATTACGAAGTTCTGACTTATAACTAAAAAATACAACTACCTTAAAACGTTTTTTAGACCTGAGTTTGTGACTTATTTTTGTTAAAAAAATTGAAAAAACAAGCAAATAATGTTCTCGGGTTTATCTTCTAGTTTCACATATATTTTATATGTGAGTAAAATGTTAATAATTACGGAGTTTAACTACCTCAAACTTTGCAAATTTGCAAATAAGTATATTCGCCTTAAAAAACGGATCCAAATTTCTATAAGACGTCCCATAGCAATACTACTTTCATTATAAAATGTCGTTTCAGAAAGGATTCGAGATAGGTGTAAGTACCTATTACTATATTGATGTCTATCTTTATAATGGTTCTCAGTGATTTTTTGATCAATTTTCTTTCTGTTTTCACTGTCCTTATGATAATTATTTTATATTTTTTCAAAAATAAGATAATAAAAATGCTTTTATGAATGTTATCTATTCGGCAATATTAATTGATCTACAGAGAACAACGATTTTGATGCTCTTTAGTCAAGCATTATTTAGAGTAAGATTCTTGTACTTCCAGTATTCCTTATAAAAAGGTTGATATAAACAAAGGATAATTCAGTTGCTTCACTTTTTATGTTAACTGTAAAACCAGTTGGTGCAAAATCCGAAAAGCTTTTGAAATCAAAAAACTTTTGAAATATTAATAATTATGTCGAGCGAACAATAATGTTTCCAACGTTATGAACAAAATTTCCTCGAAATACTTATAAAACCGCCTTGCATGTTTTGAATTTCGTTTGTTGAATAAAATATGGACGATCGTTGATGCGTCCATTTTATTTCCGATAAATATATTTTATCAAACCACAATTTGGCGTCACAGTCAAGTAAATATAACGTTATTACGCATTCGAGGGAAACAGAGTCACGCTTGAAAAATATGACAGATCGTATTACTTATTGTTCCATAAATAGGTACTTGAATAAAATATTTTATATTCGACAGAAGAATAGGGTCAGGTATCAATTTACTAAACTCTATGAAGCCTATTCACAAAATATTTGACTGTCGAACTCGATTTTGTCCTGTCTGTAATTTTTCGTAAAGTTTTTACTACAAAATTTAACCATTATTTTTATAAAACATGTGTTATAAATCTCATTTCTAAGCATTTAATTAAATGTTTCAACCTTTAAACTGATTGATACATTCACGGTTCGAAAAAAAGCACATTTGCGTAAATCTCTAACATACTTTTTGTAAATGTATTCAAAAGGTTCAGAGGAATCCAATAAGACCCAGACCTCTGCTAAAATGAGGTTCATTTGCTATAGGGGCAACTCAGACACTTTCTTTAATTTATGCATATGAAAATGTACGTAAAAAACAAGCAGCTTCTAAAGTATGTAACTTACGTAGGGTTGTCTACTCTACAGTGTAGGTAGGTAGTTGTTGATATACAAAATAAGTTGACACTATATAAACAATAAGACAGCTATATAAAAATAATTCAATCTTTAATAACTAGGTTGTTAAAAAAAATGCCTTCAAAAAACCTCAAAATATTTAGAATACTGAAACCCAAAAATGTACACGATACGACAGAGGCAGAAAAACGTCTGTCAAATATAGCCTTTGGCACATTCGTAGCTAGTTACGATATAAATCGATTGACTATGTATGTCCAGTTTGTCTAGGCGTCAGTACCTCAATTTTCCAGTCCTAATTTAGTTAGTGTACCCTGAAAAAGTCGAAGTAAGAAGCACTAATATGGTTGCATAAATTCCAGAGGAATGCATTCCTTAAGAACATGGCAAATAGGAAGCGGTGCGGCGCCGTTGCGTCGCCAACGCGTCGTTTTTGTATAGAAACTTCAAATCAAGCTGCGCTGCGCAGACGTAAATTACATACAAATTTGACGCGCCTCCGCCTCGCCCGCGCCGCACCGCTTCCTATTTGCCATGCCCCTTAATCTTTGCTCAAGAGTTATCATAGTGCAAGTAGAGATCAGCGGCAGCCTTTTTCCAATGCGTATTTTGTAAAAGCCATTTGCACCGAGCAGCCCTAGAGTTGAAGAGGATTGGAGGAAATGACACGTCGTTTTATTATTCAGAGAGAATATTTCCAATCTACCCTTATTCAATGCGCCAGTCTGAGGATTTGCTAGGGTTGCTAACTTGCAACAGATGAGAATTTTTAGTAGGAAATTTGAATACGAGAATAATACTGAAAATTCTGTTCCGGTCTCGCCTATAAGGTTGAATTAATTGGGTTGATTAAGTCAAATCATTGATGACCTTTGACATGTTATTGCAAATACAACTATCTCCCAGAAACAGTGATCGAAACCGACGACGGCCTGCCCGATAAATTGAAACTGTATTGCCTTAAAAAATATTCTTTTTTGCATCGTTTGCCAAGCGTACTGAACCTTTAAAACGAGGAGACCCTATTCCAGTGTCCAGCAGTGGATTTTTTAGCTGAAATCATGATTATATTTATTCTACAAAATTCACCTTCCTTTTAAAATCTCCCAACAACAGAAACGTTAGTTTAAACTACAATGTACCTGCCATCAAATTTAACTGCAACATTTACAATGTGACTACAAAGAGCTCATAATGCGGAATATCTGGCACACGTTTGCACTACATCTCTTAAGACGGGCTTTCTCGCAAAAAGCAGACGAGGCGAGCGGGTCGCGTCTCGGCGCGATTTTTCCTAGCGTGCAGTGTGAAATTATGGGTTTATTCGGTAAATCCCTGCTAAGTAATTCTACAGCGGTTTATATGAATGAAAATACTGTATTAAATAAAAGTATTAATAATTTTGGTTTCATAGCCCGCTGTGTGGATGGGAATTGGTTTGATCCTGCAATCGATCCCCAGAAATCGTAAAAGAATGGGCATGGAATACTTGCTCAAACTCCGGTAGATGATAGCAAGCAACTTTGTGAAAAAGCAGGTGGCTCCTTGTGGAGACATCTACTTACGGTTTATATTAGATTCTTCGAAAAAATAATTGTGAGTACGATTCGCTCCTCACTAAAAGATAAATTTATTTAAGAGTTCGAATAAATCTTCATAAAATAAAATTCCTCGGGCCATACCTCGTTTTACTTTTGAAAATAAATTAAAACATTTCTGGAACAGACGTTAGTAGGGATTCAAAGAATAGACCAACTCTTCTAGAAGCGAATGCGAAGTGAAATAGGGTACTTACTCCAATTTACCTGTTTGTATGCAACGTCTGTGTTGCAATTTCTTGAGTTCATAGCTTGTCTCTGCTTTTGTAAGCGAAAGACTATTGTTTCAAGTATATTTTGAAAGGAAACGGAGAAGTAAATATTGCTGATGCTGCAGCAATTGTAGATCGGGCGGAAAGAATATTTTGAAAGCGCCTTTAGCACTTTTTCTTACGCGATTCAGATACTATAACAATAAAAAAACTGAATTGAAAAGCTATTATAGCATAATGTTATTCATGTGGACGATACCCACTTACTAATAATTAGTTAAGTGTCTCGAAAAAATAACCCATATTCCAAATATATAAAGAATCCAGTCAGTTAAAATTTATTGGCAAGATTGACATTTTAGAAGTAAAAAAATAAACAATTTTACCAATTTTTAATTTAATATATTTCATCAAGTAAATAGTTTCAAACTTGTGTTATCCCACAATAAAAATACTTAACTAAAATCTAACGAACCATCTGCAAAAAGCGGGATATAATACCATTTGAAGATCCCGACATTTTCTTAGGGAGCGCAAAGTAAATGCCTTTTTACCGCGATTCTTTATTACTCCCATCTAACGAGTTCAGCAAAAACCAAAAACTAGAGCAACCAGCTTTGCCTTTTACACTAGAACCTTGTTAAAACGGGTCACAGATTAAATAGCAGAGAAAGACTTGGCTCGACCTGAAACCACCACCTTTTGCGTTGGCGTTTATAATTGTATTAATAAATAAATCTTAGTTTTTCTCTACATTGAGCAATATTAAGATGAAAAAGAGTCTACTACCTAAAAGTATATTTTATAGACATGCGAACCATAAAATAATCTTATTCAAACGTGAAATAGCACTTTGATCGTTGGATGTCACAACTTCTAAGATAATAATTTATTTTATCATTGTGTTCAAATCGGCTCTGGTGTTACAATGCGAAGTCTTTTTACAGTTATTTATCTCTGTTCAAGTTAAATAAAAAAAAAATTTAATAGAAAATTCTGAAACTGACGCGTTTGCAGCGTACTTTTTCATTTTCCATTAAAAAGCTAAGATTAAATTTAAGAAGAGGGAGGTATAGAAATGGACTTTCTTTGAGAATGTCCCGGTGATTGTTATTAAAGGTGCCTTAGTTTATTCACTACGTCTTTTGAAATATAATTCTTTATTTTAATAGAATACTATACTGTCTTGGTCAGAAGTGACTGAAAGAGAGTCGATGATGGAGCGCGAGCGGACTCATTTGAAAGCCTGGAACTTCATTAGAGCATTCCCAAACATAATTGATGGAATTGCCCCTTGTGAAGTACTTACAATACCACCGCTCATGTAGGATCACTTAAGTAGTTAGAATAGAAAGATTCCAAAGAACTGCTAACGGGAAATCATATACCTACCACTCAAACCTTAATTTTACAATTTAGGGATTTTTTGGTGGCGATAAATGATCACATAAAAAATATTTGAATAATCTTACTGAACGACTTTCTTATACGAAATGACTGCTTCGATCAGATAATTTCTATTGTAAACTTAACAAATTCTTTTTTCATGTGATCCTTTGTCGATACTAAATCACCCCCTGATCTACAATGACGATGATACATACATACACAGTTACAGAATGTGTTTTGTTGCAGGTCTCCTCTTCCACAGGGCGGTGCTGATGTCAGGATCTGGTCTCAGCCCCTGGTCTCTGGTCGCCGACCCCAATAAGTACGCAGCCATAGTGGCCACACATGCCAACTGTTCACCAGGTTTGTAGAAAATTTTACTACATCTTGATTTTATTAACTATGTTTTTAATTTAAAACAGCCACTTATTTCGCCGGAGTATTCAAAGGAACGGTAACTCAGTGGTTAAATAGTTAGTCTTCTAAGGTTGTGGGTTTGTTTCGTATCCCTTCTGACACTTATATACTTGTTATTATTCTCGAAAGAAAATAGTAGAGCAAGACATTGTTTAAAAAGATGGAGCGATGGAAAAGAGTTTTTCAGGGGTGCCTAGTATCGTTGCAAGAATAACTACGTATATTTTAATCCGACATTAGTTAGAAACCTATGTTTTATGCACACGGCTGAAGGAATAATTATAATCGTGGAATTTAAGTGAACACAATATTATTAAACATTTTACCTTCTTTCGCATCAGAATATTTTAAAGCTTTAAAACCCTTTCTCAGCCATTTTTATAGGCACCATTTTTTTAGGTTTTATTTTGGAGTACGTTAAATACCAAACCAGACCAGGCCAAAATCTAAACAACCAGTAGAGCTGTATTATTTTCTTGTAAATGTAAGCAAAAACGTTGTTTTAGACGAAGACACCCTTGTTTTTCTGAGACTACAACAATGGCTCAGCGCCAAAAGTGACAAAGTAACTGGAAAATTAAATTCAATTTCTGCACTGGCTAAACTTGTTTGAAACTAGTTACGGTTCTTGGTTTCAAACAATTTCAGATAAATAATAACTAAGTATTTCTTTCGGGCACAAAAGTGAAGGTTTTCATGAAAACTCTTATTGGAATGTTATGCCTGAACTGACTACTTTCAGTTATAGTTATTTTATTGATATCTGTCTCGATGATATAGATGAACATTTTGAATATAGAAAAATATTTCGTTATTAATAAAACAGCCCTTGTGAATAAAATACAACATTCATCGGACCATGCATTTAATTTTCATCAAAAACATTCATTTTTCTACGGCCTCGGTGGCAACCAAATAAATAAAACAGTAATAAAAAGTATTATCTGTGTTTGAGAGAAAATATTTATTTTACTCACACAACATACAATAATGCTATTAATCAAAAGATGATGTTTCTACATTAATCCACCCGTGTCGGACCGTGATGTATATGCAACTTTATTGTTTAAAAATACAGGTACCTGCGTATCAAAAACAAAGTGAACTTTATTTAACTAAATATTTTCCATACATCAAACATACATTACCACAACCAATACAAATTTTGTGTCCACGCGACTCTACGCAACTCAGTTCAATAACGCCAAAAAAAATGACGTTTCACCAGTTTTTTAATTTACATTCAGGTACGTATTCTTTTTCTTCTGTCGATTCGAAGACAAGGCTTTATATTTTTAAATTCGGGTACCCAAATTAACATACGTATAAAAAGGTACAAAATTTTCTATCTCGATACTATATAAACGGTTCCTTAGGGGCAACTAAAAGTTTTGTACAAAGGAAATTGGAGGGAAAGATAAACAAATCCAATTTCTGGCCTTTCAGTCCTTTGGAGGTTTGCAATGACTCGGTTAAGTTTTTTCGATAGTTTCAGAGAAATATCGAAACAGTTTTGATTGTTGGAATTGTTAGTTTTATTTTGATGCCAGCTTTTAGCCTCGCAATTTTACGAGAAGATATTTATTTTTGTCTTCGAGTTTTCATAATTTCTCTTTTTTTCTGCTATTCAAAATGGCTGACTACTAACTTCATGAGGTTGACATACGAGTAATGAACCTTTATTTTTACGTATTGTAAAAAATACTTTATAATTATGTCACTTTAATCAGTAACAACGCTACATAGGTACACAAGTACATTGACGTAAGCTGGGATAGTCGAACGCAAAAATCCAAACATACTAAACCTTTCTGCAACCACGTTTCAGAACTCACTCAGAAGATCACAAACGCAGGATCAATCAGAACTGAAAAATATTATTGGTGTAACTGACGTATTATCTATTGAACCATTGTCTGACTGTTCCGAAGCATACGTAGCTCCATTCTCATGAAACCTAGATTAATCTAGCATTCCTACCCTTTTGTATGCGGCCCCAATCCTCCATCGTTAACATGTGTTTAATTATGTTCGTGTACCTATATGTATGTGTACGTTTACGTGGCTGGTATAATACGCGTTTATTCAGGCTGTTCCACTGTGCTCCAATAATTAGGTCTCTTTCTGTCATTATTTGAAACGGCAGTCTTCTTCCTCACTGTACCGTCACTATCAGAATATTCTGTTTTTTTTTTTAAATTTTCCTTACACTAGTAATAATAATAATAAAAAAAATCCTTTCAATACAGTGCCAATTAAGAATTAAAAGATTGTACCTTCATGCTCTTCACTCTGAGGAAATTATTAAATTAACTCAAACTCAGGATGATTAGGCTAGGATACAATATCCAATCTGTAACGAAGAACTCTTCTGGATAAAAAAATTGAGGATGAGTCCAAAAATGCATCTGAACTTTAACACGTTCACACCGGCGCCATCAAAGCTGTGTCATTGCGTCAGACTGGGAAATATTTTGACAAACCAAAGTGTACTGAAGCGTCGCAACCGGTGGTACACCACGCTCCGGTAACTAAACTAAACGTGTTAAAGTAAGATCTCAATTAAGTGTCTTTTAAACTTAATGAGATGAGTTAATGAGTGCGTCTATAGTTAAATAAGTTTCTTAGGTGGGGAACTTTGGAACGCAGAAGAACAACCCGTACGATCAATAGTTCAACGACTGACGCCTGTTTTCCATACTTTAGACTCGTGCGTTAAATTTCAGTTTATAAGTCGTGCGTGAGGTTGTAATATGAGGTTTCAGAAATAAGGGGACTGGGAGGCCTTATTAAACAACGGGCTGTTTCGATCAATATTGCTGAGGGGTGTGATGATAAGGTATGTTTGTCAGCAATATTTCTGATCAAAGTTATTCAAACATAATAAATTATGTCAGCAATAAATATTTCCAATCAAACTTATTCAAACATAATAATTATGTTATGTTTGAATAAGTTTGAATAGAAATATGTTTACAGACTCACCTGGTATGATTACAGTCTCATTGCTATGCAACATGGAGGGAAAGCATTTTAAATAAAAGTCAAGATAATTTCACTGAAACAAGACTTCTCTTTAATATTGAAAAAAACAATAAGATTTAATTCTGGGAGTCACCAGACTTCCTATAATACGCAAGAAGGATATAATAATAGATAATTTTAATTAGGTCAGTCGATAAACCCCTTCTTGACCTATTTTGGAAAGGTTGCGTTTAATACTAACAAATACTACAATTTTATTTGTCTTTCACAGAACTAACCCCTCCAGCCCTGCTAAGGTGTCTTCGAGAGCGACCTTTAGAAGCGTTGCTATCGGCTCCCGTGCAGGCGCCCGACTTCGCCTACGCCTTCGGTCCTAGCGTCGACGGAGTCGTTATAGGTGAGTGCAGAACTAACCCCTAGTGGTCGATAGATGGCGCCATAACAAGAAACACAAGTTCTGAAAGAAGGTATCGAAGTTTTCTTAGCAACCTCCAGAGATACAGGTCCAGACCAGGGTGGTAGCTATCCTTTTTCCCATCCGTCATCACGCGGCCAAACTAGTCTTGCGACCTTTAGAAACGTTGCTATCAGCTCCTGTGCAGGCCTGTATGCCTAGCGTCGACGGTGTCGCTATAGATGAAAGCAAAAAATTAAAACTGAAAACTTTTTGGGACCTACATTCGTTACTAAATAAATAACAAAACATTGAAAACTCGACGAGCGATAAATCTGATAAAGGTAGACTGGAAGTATTTGGAGGCAGAGCCGAATACCGGGCTTGATAGCGCGATTTGGAAGAAAGTCCTGAAGTGGACTGTTTAATGCTGATAATGAAGATAATTTAAAATAACATGATTTTCTATTCGGTCACGGTAGATTTTATAAAGCCATATCAAAAAGGAGCAGAAAAATACGAATAATAAAAATGAGTGAAATTCACAAAGATGCTTGTAATAAAACCAAAGTCTCAAAAAAAGAAGTAATATTAAAGATTCCACCCGCATAACCCTGAAACTAAGAAATAACAACCAAAGAAAATTTACAAGACACGGATAGAGACAGAACGTGAGACGAATGGGCACATACAAAGCCTGAAAGAGATAATTTCCTGTCTGACTCTTCTTACAGAGTGAATAATCTGGATTTTCCTGTTAATGACGGTGAAGATACAACTTCAGGATTTTTTCCCGAAAGAGGAGCTCTTAATGGAGATGGTTAATTACATAAATGATACGGGAAAGGCGAGGAGAAAAACAAAATGTTTACTATTGCAAGAAAATTAATGAAAGTACCTCGGTAATTTGTACGTATAAGTGATTATGCACCTTATCATTAGATGCATTGTATTCCTTATTAGATATTAATTTTAGGTAAAATGTAAATAGTGACAAACATGAATGCTGTTTTCATAACAGAAACAGAGAGAAAGAAACATAGGTCGATATTTTTTGCAGTATTGATTGGCACGTAAAACTCTTAAACAATATTCTTTACGATCCTTATTCAAAGTTTAGATTCATCTATCACAACCAATAAAAACACAACTTGGCGAAGAAATATGGTAGTAAAGATATTCTTTCGGCCGAAGTTTCCAATATAATAATGGAACTCATCGATTGGTCGAGATAAGCTCTCGTCTCGGCGACAAAACTCTTGGTAACTTCGTTCCGATGCCATTGGAATTCTTACAAGAATTTTCTCTGGAGAAAGAGTGGCGACTGTATTCCAGACGTGGTCTGGACTTAAAAAGCTGGTACAAAGTTGAGAAACGTATTTTTATACTTTTAGACAATGTTTACCGTCTTTGAAAGTTCTTGGACGCGATGAAGCTACAAAGTTGAGACAACACATTTTAAAACTGTCCTGTGCGGTGTGGGATCAATTTTTTCTCTTTAGCTTTTGAAAAACGATCTTGTAGTACCTACCTTGTCTCTTTTAATATAAATTAAAATATTAGTACACTTTTCTTTTTAATGTTACCACCAGACCTCCAACGAGTTTTCATAAAACTACTCTCTTTATTACTTTACGCGGCTGCCGTTGGACGTTTCATAAAATCTCTAATTTAGCTTATAACAACAGAGAGCACCGACAAAAACTATCAACCCTAACATTGGTATAACGCGGCGTAATACGGTAGCACCCAAGTTCTTCCCGCTATCAAACCCCGTTGTTGTTTTCACTTTGGCAGCATTCTTTCCGGTTGTCAGCCGGGGCGCGTCCAAGCCCCGTTATTAAATTGTCCCAAGGAACTTTTCTCATCTTGCCGTCTCGTCGAACAGTTAGTTCAGTTTGCCGAACAACAAGGATTTTTTCTTGTTTCCCAACAACGTTTCTTGCCTACCCTAAACAAAGACAATTATGATCCCGAAATAAAGTCTTGTATGACTCCAATTTTCAGAAACTTGAGGATTATCCCCTATGCATGGTAATAATAAAAAGGTTCCTTTAAATCTTACAAGTTTACTCCAGAAAAAGATGCTGTGTATCAAATTGGTTTACCTTTAGACAATGTTTTTTGCAATGAGGACGGTTATGAAACTTCTTATGTATGAGTGTATACGAGACCGTTTGTGTGACAAGCTCGTAAAATGCGGTGTTTGGCGGTTATTTGGCAGACAATAGAGGTAATAAAGCGTGTATTCATAAAATGTTACCGACACACACAACACGGGACTCCAATTTGATAGCATGTAAAGAGCGCTCTTGGAAATTCCTGCAACACAACACAATCTTCTCTATTTTCTGTTTTCAAGTCTTTGTTTGTTTTCGAGAAATAACTTGTTATCACCACACTCAACGTTTTACTTGCTTGTTTTTCTTTTACAAGGATAATTTTTACATGCGGCATGTTACAATTATTTTTGTCCCGAAAAATCTCTACACATGCACAGAAACATGCCAAACTTTCGGCACAGAATTTTACTAAATCGGCATAGATGGATTATTTTAGCATTATAAAGCATATTTTTTACCCAGATGACGATAATATTTCACAAACTCATTCATCGGGTCGATCGACTCGAAACCCACGCGACAAGAAGGATATTCATGATAATTCTTTCTTTCAACAGACACCGGCGACCTACTAGTGAACCCAGAGAATGGATACGAGTGGGGAGGACAGACTATAGCGCGGTTGCCAATCAACGGCAAGAACCAGAACGCCATCAATATCATTAACAACGTCTTGATGAGGAAGAGCTCTGTGGCGCAGCTTACCAAGTAGGTGTCCGCCATATTGATAAATGTTTCCTTTTTTAAATTTGTCATTACTTCCAAGCTGGACCGGGAGTGAGTTAAACATAGAATTTATCAACTGATTCTCTGGCCAGGCTCTACTATAGAAGCCAGTAAAAGAAACTGAGAGTTTCAGTCGAGAATTTATTTATGTAGGTATTCATCACTGTTATATAAAAGTGTTTACATTATGTATTGCTTGAAACCCTATCATTTCCAAATTAGAAACGCCCATGGCTTATAATATTTAGCTATCTATTTAGAGAATCTTTTCAGTATTTTCTCACCAACAGGCATGCAAAATTTGTATCATTATTACATTACTACACATAAATTGTATCTATTTGTTTTCAATTGGTCGTTCAATCACTACAATAATTTGTCGTACGTCAATTTCACCCTGTCAAATTCATGCTTCGTTTGATGCATCACAAACGCACAGAACGAACTGAAAGCTAAATTCATGCAAATAATAATTTAATACAATCCAATTTACTTACAAAAGTACCTTACTTGTGAAGTAAAGCAGTCCATCTTTCTGATATACTTTTTTATTTTGCAACTTCTACGTTAAAACATATTAAACGAAGTTTGACTTCCATTTAGGTGTCCTCTTTAAAAGTATCGTACAATTCTTTTCTAGATTCATCATTAAAATGATGCCTCTTAAAAACTTCACCTTTTTCAATACATTGTTTTGTTTTTAGGTACGACCTCATGCTAGGAGTAACAAAAGCAGAAGCCTACTTCGCATTCAGCGGGGATGACGTCCAGTATGGCATCGAAGCCGACAGGAGGTCCAAGATCCTCAAATCATTTGTTAGAAATACCTACAGCTACCATTTGTCCGAGATATTGGCGACCATTATTAATGAATACACCGACTGGGAGAGGCCTGTGCAACATCCTATTAATATCAGGTGGGTTATTATAATGGTTTTTTGTATAATATTCGTAGGTTATGTCCTATTTCGTCTGATATTCATTCGTTGAATGAATATCTTTCCCTAAAGTACTCGTAGCTACAGCTAAATATTATAATATTATATTATATATTCAAACATTTCAGTTCTTATTTTTTGTAGTAGTAATTTTTTTCTATGGTTCAGCCACGTAATTTTTTTGAGATTCCGTATGCGATCTTAAGCTTAAAAGCTTGAAATATATGTTATTCATTTAAAAATTTTGAGCATGTGCCCATTTCTACAACATTTTGTCTAATGAAATTCGAATAAATGTTCGTACAGGGGTATTTAAACTTAACGGCGCGATATCCTGTAAAACTTAATGATGTCGGGAGAAGCAGGGTGGGGGAAGGGTTGATTGTTTCCACCCTTATGGTGTAAACAACGTCCCTGATGAGTACCTTTATGTTGTTTTAGGATTTCATAAGCTTTGTTTATTATAAATTGTGAAACTGAGAGGGTGTTTTCTGAAGGATTCGACCATGATACTGAACATTTATGGGCAAAACTCGTTAAAAATAAACGAATGGTTGGTTTCTCTTTACGATTCGGAGTTCTTGAAAGTTGGACAATTTCATACTAAAAAATATTTGCAATTGCATTGAATATTTTCTATGTGCAAATGACGTCCGGCAATTTGGGCTAAATCTGTGACAGTCATATATTTTTCAATGTTTTTTATATGGATGTCACAAAATTGCCTCAGTTTATATAAAAACGGCCGGATCTCCTTTATTCAAGCAAAGACGTGTGTTTCAAGTACACTTTAGTAGAACTGACATCGTCAATATCTCCAACAGGGACGAGACTCTGGAAGCTCTCAGCGATGCACAAGTTGTAGCTCCGATAGTGCTAACCGCCGACACGCACTCCGCATTACGAAGGAACTCCTATCTCTACGTGTTCGACTACCAGACCAAGTATGGAGACTACCCACAGGTAAGAAAATTTCAGTACTGATAGTGTTACATTTTAATTTTGTCGGGTTAGCATGTAATTATTTAATTGTGCATTTGCACCGTCAGGATGTTGATCTGATTTGGTCCAGTCAAGTTGACGAAATTTTATACAGCCATACATGGTGTAAAGAACGATGTTCCGAAAATAGAAAAGGTATGCTCAATTAAGGGAACTATAAACTACTTTCACAAAAAAGGTAGGTACTCAATTCTTTTGGTACATAAAATGGTACACAATCGGACTATCTGTAAGGGGAAGCTGTTATTTTACATTATTTATTATTTACATTATCAAGAAAAAAAATCACAATCTTTTTCAGTATCATTAACTTTTGAGCAACCATTTTCAGTTTTCCGGAAACCGACCCTGTGTGTCTGTATAATATAGGCTGGTTTTAATCTTTAAAAATATCTACCCAGCAAAAATTTATTCAAAAACAAATATCACAGAGAACTAATAAAACTGAATATGAATATTCGAAATTTAAGTTAGTTATTGCACATTCAACCGTTATGAACCTAATTATAACATTTGCACCGCAGTGGTTCCGAATGTAGCGATTTTAGTTTCATACTAGCGCTAAATTTTAATGGTTATGTTAGAGGTATATAAATTTTGGTCGTGATTATGCTCAGATTCTATAGAAAGTGCACTTGTGAGAATAGATTCAAGTTAACATTTCTCGTTAATTATTAGAAATACAATTTCTAAATTAGTGCCAATATCAACATTGAGTGTTCTTCCCTTCTCTTTCCGTAAGAATCGAAGACATTCTATCCAAATTGCAAACTCGCTCGAGTATTCTGTCCATTGAATCACAAAACTTAAAAGGATTTTCATAATTTTACACGTTGCACGCTTTTTGCTCAAATTTTATTATTATCACTGAAAGGTGTTTATTTTATCTTCAAAAGGAAAAAAAAATATTAGTAGCTATATTTATCAGTGTTGCCGCAACCGAGATCCCAAAATACACATATCCGCCGCAAAAAGTGTACATATTGTGACAAAAGTGTACATGAGCATTTTTTTTTCGCAAATCACTCATAACAGCAGTCTTTTTTTTTGTAGTAATTTTTTGGATGTTTTTTGGATTGAAAACGCCATTACTTTTTAACGCGGGCTTAACGTACATCCAGCAATGTATTGTAAACTAATATTTTAGGGCCCGGTAAATTGGGTAGTGAGATCGCTGCTTCTGTGATGAGTGAAAGAGATGCTTTAATATGGAGTTTTGCTAGAGCAAGGGAGATAAAATGAGTTAGCTTTCTCTACGTTTCTCTATACGCAGCACCGCTCATTTATTTCTTTGATTGAGATATTTTGGCGGTGAGTTCAAAGAAATTACACATGTACTGGCAAGATTACACATTACACATGGGAGCCCAAAAAGGTACGTCAAATGTGTAAAATGTACCCTAACGGCAACGCTGATATTTATTCAATTTTGTATTTTTTTATATACAGCCGTTTATTTATATAATAATTTACATTTTACTAAACAATTCATACTTTTTTTACTTCGACAATACTATGATTACTTTATACATGCTCAATTGCTTTTGAATTTTCTAGAAACCAACTGCAAATCAACATTTACAGGACGAACTTGCACTTGTTGCTTACTGTACTTGATCCCACCTTCTAGTACGGTGGTCTTTGGACTAAACTCTCTTAAGACGTGGACTATACCAGTCTTGGCTTGAAGACGCGCGTATCTCATTCCAATACATATCCTGCCTCCTTTGCCAAAAGGCTGATATAATATATCATTACTTTTGTTGTCTTCAGCAAACCGTTCCGGATCAAATACATCCGGATCAGGATAGTATTTAGGATCACGATGTATTTCAAACAATGGAGTGAGAATCTTGGTTCCTTTAGATACTTTGATATTCCCAACAGGCAATACTGAATCACGGACGCATAACCTGGACAAAAAGCCAATGGGAGGGTACATCCTCATAGCCTCATTCATTACTTTATCTAAATATTCCATTTCATTTATAGCTTCGTAAGTGAGAGTTTCCTGATATTTTTCCCAGACTCGATCAATTTCGTCTTGTACTTTCTGAAGCATATCTGGATTTCTTCCTAATTCAATAAAGGTGGCATATAAAACTGAGGCAGTAGGCTCAACTCCGGCATTAAAGAAAAAAAATGCTTGAGCTGCCAGTAACTCGTCAGTTGGTTCCAACTCGAAACCTGTTTCAGGGTCTCGAAGCTTTCCATTCTTCTGCAATGACACACATATATCAGCAAAATCATGCTTCTTTACACCTTCTTGCTTTCTTTGTTTGATAACTTGTTTTATTGCACCAACAAAGAAATCGACGTAACTAGCAAATAATGAAATCCGCAACGTTTTCAACGCTGAGACGCTAACACTTGAAATTGCAAATTTAACATTTCTGACCGTTGTAGGGGCAAATGCAGCCTTTGCCATGTCGAGGAATGGTGACTCAAAGACAGATTTTGTTTGTATTCCAAAAACTGCAGCTCCGATTGCAGCACTGCAAAACGTACTCAGTGTGTCAAACACGTCATTTCTCAATTTTGAGGGATCGTCCCTTACTAGGTCAAGGAAGTCTTTTGCACTCTTGTCTATGATGTAGTACATGTCTTTAAGTTTGCTGGTGGTGAACAGAGGTGACATTCCTTGTCGCATCAGCTTCCATCTCTTCCCATTCATAAAGAGAATATTGTCCGCTAGTAAATCTCCTTCGTAAAATTCAAATCCTCGATGGCTGAAGGCTTGGAAGTCCGTCTGAAGAACGTGCTGCATATTCTGCGGATCTTTTACGTACAAAGTCGGAGTGATGAAGGAACCGACTCCAACAGCAGGCACATCGGGAAACTTTTTGTAAATATCTTCGTACAATATTTCGAACAACGCTTGGTCTGTGCGTAAAAACTCCCATATGGGTCCAACAACTTTGTTTTTGGAGTAGAATGCAACACCACGTTTCTTCCAGTAATTTTCGTTGTATTTTCCATTTAAGTAATATAACCCGATGGCTAAAGCAAGTGCAACTAATGTAATAAATAAAAACATTTTGTTAAATGGCACGTACGTTGTGGTTACTTCAACGGATGAATTGCTATTAGACACGCACAGTATTTATATGATACTTATGTCATTGTAAATAATTAATATAATGACGCATAGAAGTGATTGAGAATTTAAGTTGTTATCGAATAGACCTTAAACCATAAAAGAGACAAATCTTTATTCATTACGTGATAAAGTTGAAATTACAAAAACAACCGATGACTTGTGTACATGCAACATTATTACGACTTTGTTTACAATGATTGCGATAACAAAGTATTCCCTGTTTCCCGATTTTTGTTTCGGAGCAATATATAATTTTTTTAATTTTTGTTTTTTTGTGTTTTCATTTATTGTTTTATTGTATTATACTTTCGAATAATAGCAAACTTTTTAAGAAAAAAAAACGGATTTTGGTATGATTTAGACATTTTTAATTGGATAATTAATTGTATTTTTTAATCGTATTTGATTTATAAATATTTTATCATATCTGAATAAAGGTATATTAAGATAAAAAATATAAATTAATATGTTCCCATGTCAGAAATAGAGAAACATAAGGTATATCAATGATTTGGGAGAACAGGGAATACATAAATAAAATTGTCTTGTCACGGTACATCAGCAGTAATTCTTATCAGACAGGTCTTTTGAAGGTTACCAGATTTTCCTATAGTTATTATTATTTATTTATTTTATTTTATTTATTTAACTTTATGCACAAAAATTTTTCATGGGCGGACTTAATGCCAAAGGCATTATCTACCAGTCTAGCTTAGGGCATGTGGAAAAGACAAGGCAGGTGCAAAAAATTATCTATTACTTACCGAGCTAAATTATTAGCTCTCATTGCCTATACCTATTCAAATTCAATTATTTTGACTACATCTAGAATATTACAAAGAATTTCTACAAAACACAAGTACGATCTGAAATTACCCTAAAAATTTGCCTGGTGTGGCAAAAAGGGCTCCTTAATCGGTATAATTATAGGTATAGACAAAATTTTATTTATGTGTGTATGCAAATGCTTATCTTACTTTTCTTATCTTTCAAGTGCCACTCTACTATTATCTTAATAGCTATGAATGTCTGTCACTCTTATTTATCTAAATAATTACTAAACGAGTTCCACTTAAACTATGAGTGGAAGTGAATTGCAGGTCTTGTGTAGATATAAAAATAAATTAGAAAACACCCGTATACGTTTTTATAATACAAAAAGTCGTCAATATACATACATCTGACCACCTTATTAAAAAGAAAAACAATGTATTTTATTAACGCCAGTATAAAGCTAGATGCTTTTTAATCGAAAGAAATATATGATATATAAAATCAGCGTAAAATTGTCACAACTGTTAGTTTACCAACTCACTCGTCAGTTTATAAATTTTCGGTAGGTTAGGTTAAGTTAGTTTATAAATGTAGTATAAACGCTGCAGTGTAAGGAGAACTGTCAAATTAATGTCAAATCTCAAGATGACGGGGTTAGTTCCTTTTTCGCCACATTCATTTAAAGCGTGGTCGTACCATACGGATCAGGTTTTTAATATCGCAGCAAGATTGAAACGGCACAGGTTAAATATTGCTTTTGAATTGAATATCTATTGATCTGACATTCCTACAGATTCATGCCTTTATGAGGACAAATCGAAATTCTTTTGAGATATAAAGCAAAATCGGGAAGATGGATAACGGAAAGAAAAATCAATACAAAGAGATGAATACCTAATGTAGCTTTTGAACTTGAATTTTCTTTTTACGTCAAAAAGTGATTTAGCCTGGCACCATCTGGATACGCAGAATAATTTAGCCGAAAAAATGTTGGAAAATGTGTATTATCCTTTTTCCACAAGATGCTTTAATAGGTACTTTGAAAGGAAGGTCCACATTGTCAGAAGAATAATTATAAAACCTTTAAGGGACAAAATTCGTGTAAACTTGTAAAACAAAACTGTTCTTAGCTTAGAGAAACGATGGGCCGCACAGATCTAAGGTTCTTAGTAACGTTTGATTTCCTTTTCCAGAAACTCATTGTTTTAGGCCTGAAGAATAATTTAATCAGACACCGCATTTTCTTAAAATATTCATTTGCTCTGATTTTAATCAGAAAATGTCAGTTTGTTAGTCGAAGGTACGGTCAGTTTACACCGGGAGGCGATGTGATCCTAAACGCCATTGAAGAAAGTTTGCCATTCTAAAAATCACACCTAAACGCATGAATTTAAGGTCGGATATTTAATGCACGAACTGTTTCATTCTAAATCAAGTCACATCACAGTCACACGTCGCTTCCCGGTGTGAACTGACCAATAATCTACCTACTTCAATGTCTGTTTATGTTTTATAAGTATAACTTATGATATGCATGATCTTATGACAAATAAAACTTCCTACTCAGTAATTAATTTCATTCAACATAAGAAGTAGTTTGGCAGCGATTACATTAAAAATAAAATAAATAAATAAATTTTTTATTCAGTATCAGTAATAACAATTAGATAACTAGCATTACCCGGCCGATCAGGCCCGATTTGATATACATTGCTGCTTAGCTTCAGTAGTTTTTAAGTAAGACTCGTGCATAAGCAATGTAATGTCAAAAAGGGGCCCGATCGGCAGGAAAGTGTAATCGCTGCTCATTATTATTTGGTTGCAAATGGAATTAGCTTTTCTATAACCAGCGTTTGCGTCTAGAGAGAGGCCGCATGAAAAGACAAAGTCAAAACATTTATTTCCAAATAGATTCCTAAGAACACTTTTATAAAGTCACAAGCAATTCTATTACAAGAAAATTATTATCTATGTCACAAAATAAAAAAAGAATATAATTATCACAATGGAAGAAGCATGAGAAACTCGTACTTTGCGGCCCCCCTCGCTTTGTCTTACTCCTACTTTTGGCCTTACTTTTGGAACACAAAGCTAATAACTGATGTAGACCACTTAGCGCACTCTGCTTTATTATTAATCCAATAAAGGGCGAGATTCCTGACCCGGG
Source organism: Scrobipalpa atriplicella (assembly GCA_029255725.1). NCBI lineage: Eukaryota > Metazoa > Arthropoda > Insecta > Lepidoptera > Gelechiidae > Scrobipalpa > Scrobipalpa atriplicella. The sequence goes on from JARACY010001542.1 coordinate 30,318, forward strand.
GCTAAGTGTAATCACTTTCGCTCACGGATCTAATCCATAACTGGGATGTAAAATGCAATATTCAGGTACGGAAGATACAGGGTGTAACAGAAAGGGTATAACAACACCCTGAAGTGAACATCTAAGTATTGATTACCAAGGAACAAAGGTCGAAATTATTTCAAATGCATTTTTTATCGGAGATCAGTTTATTTTTCGTTTTTCAACCTACCTATGTTCTTAGGAAAAGTTTTTAAGTTTCATGGGCAGATTCACTTCCTTCAAGTTACATAATATACTCTTTGGTGACACGTTGTATGCAGGGCCTTGCTATCCCACGTTCGATTTTCTCCTCGCTACGACGACTGACCGCGATATTGGCTTACTATCTTGTTAGCTACAACATCCAACCGAGCGTAGCAACTGGAGAGCTGCCTGTATTCATAACATGGCAGACTTTCCCAACTATTGCCCCACCGGTCTAACAAGGCCCCCCATTACGGGAAAAAGGCACGGATGAACGGTTTAACTTAAAATTGTTGCTTCATATAATTACTTGGAAATGAAGTTGGTTGATGGGGTCGAAACTCGTATGGATATGGAAATTGCGTCAATTATTCGAGGATTGTGTGCTTGTATGGTGATCATCGGGTTACTTACTTACTACTGCATAATTGAGTTTAATCATTGTTTGTCATGAAATGCCATATTTTGCGGCATGGTATAATAAGGTCAATAAACTGAAGCTTAGTAAGTACCTTGTTCTTTCTAGCAAGTAGAATGTAGCTCGTCGTAGAAAAGAGCAAAATCTTGCGCATTTTTCTTCATTGTACTCTTTTCAGCAAAAAAAAAAAAGAAATAGTACTTTAAACCCCGGTGTAAAAACATTTTTTTTCTAGCTTACTTTTTATACGTCTTTTTAGATTGTCTGCATTCGAGCTCAGAATTTAATCTTTATAAATCTTGCAATTGCCTCGTCTAATCTTCTTAAGTACTTTCCGTTCGCCCACCTTGCTCATTATAACTTCATTAATATTTTAATGAAAAGACTATATACTTAGAATAGGCTAGGATCAGTTATGTTATAAAATGTTTGAGAGATTATAATTACTCGCATTTCTCTGGGGAAGAAAAATTATTGAACGTAATTTTCTCATACCAAGAAACAGAATATTTTATTGAAAGTAGGTAGTGAAGAAATTGATAGAAAATTAATAGCAAATTAATTTGCATCATATCTGCTGTTGCAAGAATATAGTTATTGGCTAGTCGATGTTTTCGTGGAAAAATCACGCAGTTTCTCAGAACTTACTTATTCGATTTTTCAACTAGGTTTAATTTAATTACACACTGCGAGATGCATTTTGTTCATGGTTTTGTTATTCTTTCCGTGAAAACTCTCCCAATGCAATAAACGTTCTTGTAACTTTATATTATGGACATGAAACAAACACACATTTGTTTAATAATACAGTTTTATTAATGTCCTTAACTGCCTCTGTGGTCTAGTGGTCTAAGCTGTGGGCTTACGATCCGGAGGTCCTGGGTTCGATTCCCAGGGGGGAACACAAAATTGATATGTGTCAATTTATCACTTTGTAAGGTTTTCCCCAGTTTGGTTAGGACAGTGCAGGCTGAATCACCTGATTGTCCGAAAAGAAAAAAGATTCCGTGCTTCGGAGGGCACGTTAAGCCGTCGGTCCCGGTCGCTGTCTTTGATAGTGGTCGATACTGAAAACCATGTCAGAGGCCTATAGCTGTGCTACTAGGCGGTTTGAAAACTCTGACACCAGGGTTTATCGGGTACTCGCTAAGAAGAATTAATGTTCTTCCTGTGGGAAGTAAAGACATAACATCATAATGACGTGTTCACATCACCCTCCCTCCCTACCCCCAGTTTCTTACCGCAATATGTACAAGGCCACAATGCAATACCTCTTCACATTCTGGAACGCTACATCACCCCAAAATTAAACTCGCTGCAAGCGTTTTGCTACACTGCTGCTGCATTCACAAATTTGGGCCATGGCCTATTTCCTCTCATACACGGCTTATATTAGGAGTTCACTTAGTTTATTTTTAATGTAGGTGACATTGCACGTCTCAAGGTTTACCTTATTTTTAATGTAGATGACATTGCACGTCTCAAGGTTTACTTTGATTAGTTAAGTAGGCAGAACGACAATAGCATTTTAAATGATGGTTTCGCTTCGTCAAACATTAAGGGTGATCTCAGAAAGTAATGAGATTCACATTTCCAAATTGTCCAAATATTGCAATCGCTAAAATCAGCTCCCTCTAAAGATTCTATAATATTCCCTGGAACATCTGAAACATTTTGTAACGCTCCAGTACACGTTGCTAAGTTCACAAAAACTAGACACCTATCAAGAGTTGAAGCGCACAGAACATTATAACTTATAAAGAAATAAACCAAAAAATCAATAAAGTAGAGATTTTTTAGCTACTGGTAGCCAGGACTAGCGAACGATGAGCATCCTCGTTTATTATGGTTGCCATTAACTATAATGAACAGTTAGGTGAACTTTCTGAATATGAATTTCAACAGTGCTTTCTTCTTTCCCAGCGCCAAGGCTGCATCCATGGTGAAGAGCTGCCTTACATCTTCGGAGCTCCCCTGGTTGGAGGGCTGGCCCACTTTCCCAAGAACTACACTAAAGCTGAAGTAGCTCTATCAGAATCTGTCATGCTGTACTGGGGAAACTTCGCGAAGACTGGGTAAGTTGAAGCATTAAAGTTTGGGCCATATTTTTGAACGAATTAAAAAAAATATGTTTTACTTTAAATTTTCTTAAAAATTTATTCATTAGGTTGCCATTGCCACTAATTGTGTCATGTAATTTTAGGTTTGAGTTTTAGACTTCTGTAGCCACTTGCAATTTTTATTTTCCAGCCAGTAATGAGTTTTTAGTTTAAAGGGGTTTTAACTTCACTTTGTTTTAATATACTCTTACCACCTCATAACTATTGTTATTGCCCAGCAGATGATAAAACGTGCCAAACGTAGCGAATGATTACTATTCTATGCTTTAGACTCTAAAGCTTAAAGCTTAAGCGCTTCGTTCCTGCATCACGTTTTATGACCATGCTGCATCTCTATAAAATGCTGCTGAAGTCATAAATCATAATAGCTCACAGTTCTGAGGTAGGCATTATATTTCAGCCAGTCAGAAGATATTCTCATAAAATTTTCGCAATAGAAATCATTTCGACTCTTATACCTAGCCTACCACAGTTGGTAGGATATTTCTCAAAGTTTTAACACACATGCATATTGGCGAGAGCTATGCAACATGTTAGGTGAAGTTCACAAGAAACACTGCTGCCTATACCCTTGAGTTGACGTTTGCTTCACCCGTTTATTGTCCTAGCAATACTGAAAGTTTTACACTTGCAGTAAGTATGCAGTAACAAACTTAGATGTTTAAATGTCTTCACAGTGAATTCCTCTCCCACGTACATTTCTAAATTTTCGTTGTTCACTCTACTCTCATCGCCACTTATTGGCTAAGCATTAGAACCATTTTTAATACCTTCTTCTTCTTGTTCTTCAAGTGCCGTCTTCTATTGGCCTATCAGAGTTTGGCAACAATTTCGACGATTTTAAGTATGAATAGGATAACTGAGTGGTGCTCTTTTAACATGTTTTTTATCACAGGAATCCGAACGAAGCGCAAGAGAGCGACCCAATTAGAGCTGGTAGACAGGAGCGAGTGAGAATGAAGAACATTGAATGGACAGCGTATGAGGCAGTTCACAAGAAGTACTTGAACATCGACATCAAATCAAAGTTGAAGAACCACTACAGAGCTCATAGGTAAGTTGATTGAAACACCCGTCAGTAAGTAATCAAGAACAGAAGACGTGAAAGAGTGTGGTAAGTACAGAGAAACATCTCTCAAAATTGTGTTGCTTTGTCCACAGATTGTCATTTTGGCTGAATTTGGTGCCGGATCTTCACAGACCTGGAGGCGAAGACGTTCCTCCGTCTCATCACCAACTAGACAACGATGATATATCACCACAACCAACTCTAAAAACAATCATCCCACCTATCAAGAAGACCACTGAGGTCCTGACTGATTCAGCTCTTGCTACCAAAATCCCAGTACTAAGTGTACTGAATATTACCTCACCATTGAATATCAATGGTATTAGTGTAAACGTTGTTACGCAGAGTACTGCAAGCACTGATTTACATAAACCTGATGCGACAGCAGCATCACAACCAGAAGACGGTTTTGCTGCCTATTCTACTGCCCTTAGTGTTACCATAGCAATAGGATGTTCTTTACTTATACTTAATGTACTTATATTTGCTGGAGTATACTACCAAAGAGATAAGACTAGAATGAACGGTCCCGATGGACCGAACGGCTCTCATTTGAAGAAGAGAGTGGAAAACGGACAGATGCCAAATAATATTTGCGGGGACTTGGAAGGTGCTTTGACGTATCAGACCAGTTTGAAAAACGATCCTGCTACGATTCTAAGTCACCATCACACGCATTCACATCACCAGCTACCTCCGCCTGAGTTTGCGGATCTTCCTAGCAATAACGTGGCCAGTATGGCGACACTGCCAAGAGCACCACCGCCGCCTAAAATAGGTAAGACTAATATAAATACTCTAGCAAGCGGGCAGCTGCAGGAGAACCAGCCGTTGTTATCGACGCATCAGATGCAGATAATGAACACGAGTACGCTGACGAAGAAGAACACGCAACTGAACGCGAAGTCGAACGTGACGATGGAGGAGTTGAGGGTGTGACGTCAGAGGGCCTGACTGCAACGGGCCGGCAGTTGCAGTGACGTGGTGCACCACGACGAGATCGTGTGACTTGAGCCGGACCTTCTCCAATGCGTCACAGATCATAATTACATTTAGAGGACTACTCAGAAATCACTAGATTTTTAAACGCGTTGTACTTGATCCAAATTTGGCAAATGTGCTCACAGAGAGGCAAGAAATATTTTTCAGGTCGTAAAACATAATTTTAACGTCGAAATATTTAAAGCTAGATAGAGATTTACGAAAAAAAAAACTTTTAGTTTTATGTTAAAGAAATTGAAGTTGAAAAAACACCCAAGCTCAGCAAGTTTTTGGTGAAATTCGAAGATTCTTAAGTAGTATGGTAGTGAATTTACAATTTTAGTGATTTTTCGAGTAGACTAAGTGTAATTATTGAAGACAGGACTTTATATTTTATCTGTGCCACTTGGAACGTAGAAGGTACTTTATTGACTTCTAGTGAAGTGATAAAATTAAACAAAACAGTGAAAATCATATCTTAAAACAGTGAAAGTGTTAAAGAATTTTCATTCTAGCGGACGATATATTAAATTATGTAATTTTCAGTGTATATGGTTGTAAATAAAGTAATTTGTAAGATAAAGAAAATGTAAATACATCTGTAGTTCAGTCGCATATCCATCCTATAGGTATATTGTTGGAACACTCTGAAAGGCAATGTTGTATTCATATTTTCGTGAATGTTTCATTTTTATGAATTCATCAATATTACATCGTTCAATTTTAATGGAAATATGAAATGAACATTGAATCTTATTTTCAAAAGGCTTAATTTCGTTTATAGAATAATTGCAATCAATGTTCATTAACAGTTTAAATTGATATTTATTGTTATAATACTGAATTCAGTCTCCTACATTAATGATTATGATATTACCCATAGAGACATTTCGGCGACTCAAATTATCTGATATGATAGGAAAGAAATAAGGAATTTATAAAACACCAATTCGTTTTTCGCCTCATAAATTTTATCGTGAAGCAATAAAATTGTTTCCTGTGTTTTAGAAAGACCTTAAAATGGTTCGTTTTCTAATGCGTTAAATATAAAAATATAATTATTGTTACTTTGTTTTTTGTATAAAGTAATAGAGTAAAATATTTCTCTATCGCTCAGTCTAATGTTGTCATATTTTGATTCTGTATGAAAACTACAGCAGGTAGCTACAGTAGGTAGCTATGTGAGCAGTTAATTCGAGATGAGATGACTGTCATACTAGATCTCAAAATAACATCAAATTTGTATCAATATTGTGCAGTGGAATTGGTAGGATGATTAAAATCAGTATTTGAGTTTTCTACCAATCAATGTTATTCTGAAATTTGGTCTACATGCGAGTCTTCTTCATTTATTAAGGTCATTTTTGTAATGTTATTACTTTTGAATGTTTTTAAGTATTTAATTTAACTTTATTTCTAACATAGACGGACCAATAGTGTATGTAAATATGTATATAGTGTTAGACAACGGTATAACAGGTTGAATAAATCCTACACTTTTAGTGTTTCGTAGGGACCTTATGATTTTCAGTTTGAACCATGACTGAATTTTTTGTATTTTTTTCGAAGCAATAAAACTGCCATTTTCTTTGTGTTCGTAAAATAAGTAGGAGTTTAGATTGCGTTAACAATTGATGAATATTGTATTATTTCTTGTAAACCGTCCAAAGAATTCAACAGTGTGGACAAAATTGTAAAATTTTAAATTTGAGATATTTTTTATCTCCATCACAGTGATTTTTAATAATTTGAGTTTAAATTTTGACGATAAATTGTTATTTACTTTTGATTTTACAAAGGTTGTACATATGTTGGTATTACCTAAAAAAATTATTAGAACCATTACCATAATCCAAAATGCACAAGTTTTGTTACCATGTTAGTGTATTTATAGCTAAAATATCGGTACAGTCTGTAAGGAGACTTCATAATAAATACTTACTACTGAAAACACAGACTAAACATTTTAATAAAATACAATGAAAAATTTTACTTTGTTTTATTCGTACCATTTTTTATTTTAACCTATTCTGCTAAGTTTGAAGAAGCAGAGTGTGTCATATCAAAGATTTTGATCATTTAGATGTATAGGTAAAGCGAGTCTGAAAATTGCATTCAAAATTTCTTTGACATGACATAACAGATAAGTAGGTACATTTTAAATTAGGTTTTTAACTTTTTGTAACTGCCAAGTCTTAAAAGAAAAATGAATAATATTACACATTAAAGCAAATTAAAAGTACTTACCTATTTATTGAAATTAGGTTAATGTAAAATCCAAGATGGATCCAGTAACATACATAATTTATCAATTGTGTAATACGATGGGAAGATTCATTCTATTGCTGAATAATTTTCGTTTCTCTATCTCTACCAACTGTTGTAAATCATACTTACTATTTTATAACTTTTTACTTATTTGTTGGTTGACTTTATCCTACACTATTCCACAAAGAAGGCAGCTAACAGAAAATTACATCGTTAGCAGTAATAGCCAACATTTGTTTACACTACCAACTGCTAAAGTTTGAGTAATTCTAGTAATAACAGACATAGTTTTAACTAGTACACGAAATGAAGTCTGCTTAATTATGATTGTTATATCTTTTAACGAGGATATAAGACATGCAACGAAGTGCTTGCTAGTGTTTTACGAAAATTGGCTTTTTCATTAATATTACGTCATAAAGCACGAAATAGAACGCCATACAATGGACGGCACGGCACCGGCAACGGCGACGGCACGGTTCCGTCGACGGTATCGTGGATGACATAATGTATGAAAATCAATAAAATTATATGACACGCTTTTCCGTCTGCAAGCACGGCACCGGCACGGCATGTCATCGATTCCCATAGGTATTGTCACCTTTGTTTGGGTCGTTAAAGCTCTGCCTACCCCATTAGGGATATAGGCGTGATAGTATGTATGTATGTATTGTCACGTGATCTTCGCCGTGCCGGTGCCGTGCCGTCTAGTGGAAAAGTGCCCAATATGACTATTAAGGTTGGCTCCCTTAATTTACCAGGTGGTTTGATCACAAGGTAGTTAGAACAGTGGCACGATAGTGGGTGGTTGTCGGTTTAAATCCCACATCACTCACATGTATATGACTTTTTTTTCATTTCACAAAACCTAAACAAGTCACACCAGAAAAGTTTAAGAAAGCTTCTCATTTAGATTGTGGTTGTTTTTCTTTTTTTTCGTTTAGTGAAAGATTTTCTTGGTGAGAATTGTTCAGTTTTGTTGACTGAGCAACCCAGTCAGTTTGCAGGAAGACGCTGTTTCTTACAATCAAGCCTGAATAATGAAGAGCGAAATGTGTTTGTGAATTAGACAAAATGGCTAAGCAGACTCTGATTTCTAAACAAAATAACATTATTTGGAATTGGGGATACAAACAAACAGACAAAAAAATATGAATCATATTTTGTGCATCTCGAACAACAATAACGGATAATTCAATTAAATTCAACAAACTCAAGTAACCTCTATTAAGTACCTTTTAGAACCAATTTCCTTAACGCAATTAAAAACTTTTTCAATTCTGTTATTTTTACTTAATTATTTCTGCTCTGGCAAAAGGCAACCGTTTCTTTTGTTCCTAAGTTCAAGCAAGTATCTAAAGTAAATTAGTTAATTGTACGAACTGTACTTAGTCTAATTAAGTTGTTTGTCTTAAGAACTCAAGTTGAAAGTAATTCTAACAAATGAACCACTAGGTGAGATTCTGGAGATTTTTCTTCTGGATCCTAGAATAATTGGAAGGTAATTAAGTTAGGAAGAATGAAATTGTATTTATAAATCTATTGTACCTAAGTAAACACTACATTGGACTACCTATATAGCTATATTTTGAGTACGATCATGAAGGCGTGGTCTTTTTTCATTTAGTAGTTGAAAACGCTCGGAATATATGAAAACCAAAACACATAGGTAAGTACCTAGATATACGTAAAAAAAAAAATATCAATTATGATATTTTTAGGCGCATGACATACTAAGAGTCGAGTCGAGGCGCCGCCGTCGTCGTCAATTCTCACTTTTTATAGAAAACTGATTTAAAGCAGCGCCAGTTTTCTTGTTCACGGTCGCTTCGACTCCTCCAGTATACCGTGCGGTTTAAACAATTGAGGAATTTGACATTTCCTTTTACTGCTCCTTCGTTTTATTCAGAAATTCAAACTTAGTTAAGTACAACTTCTAAACAAGTACAAGCCTACACGAGCGTATAACCTTATATTAGTTCCCAGAAACTGACACCCTTCTTTATACTAACCTAAATCGAACTTGCTATGTAAACCTACCAGGAAAGTTTTTGTTATGTCACAACAAAAGTATATAGAACTATTACTACAGAACATAAATTCCCAGACTTGTAATGGAATCACTTTTTGGAGAAATGTTAAGAATAAAATATTAGTGGATCCTAGTAAAAATGAAAATTTGCCCGAATATTTTAACGACCCTAACAAAATAAATGACTATTTTCTTTCAATTCCCGGTAGTGGCTATATACCTCCTTCAGAACTATCATATTTTAACTCCCAACGTTTCGGAGATTTTAATTTCACCTTAAAACCTATTAGTGAAAATGATGTATATAAATTAATACTTTCGATCACCTCTAATGCTACTGGTAGTGACGGCATAAGCAGGGATATGGTCATTTTAACACTTCCACGGACTCTTAAAGTTATCACAGACATAATTAATACATCTATTCTTTCTGGTTCTGTCCCTTGTCAGTGGAAAGAGGCGCTCGTGAAACCACTTCCTAAGGTTGAGAATCCTACAGAACTTAAAGATCTTAGACCTATAAGCATTTTGCCGTTTTTGTCTAAAATCCTCGAAAAGTCAGTATATGGTCAACTGAGTGAATACGCAGAAGATAATAATATATTACCAACATATCAGTCAGGTTTTCGGAAGGGTCGTGGCACGAATACGGCTTTGTTAGATGTGGTCGATGAATTGCTAGCTGAACAAGATGTAGGCCGGGGAAGTATCTTAACACTACTTGACTACTCTCGTGCTTTCGATAGCATCAGTATCCCCCTTCTCATATCAAAACTCAGGTACTATGGGTGTAATGAAGTGTCCCTAAAGTGGTTCGAAAGTTACCTCAGTTTTCGTTCACAATCAGTCAAGCTCCCGAGTAATGACTATAAGCGACCTATCCTATCAGATCCAAAGCCAATAACGCGCGGCGTGCCCCAGGGCTCAATTTTGGGGCCATTATTATTTATAATTTATTGCGCCGATCTGGTCACAGTGATTACACATTGTAAGTATCAGTGCTATGCTGATGACATCCAGTTGTACATATCGGAAGCTCCTGAAAACTTGACCATTGCTCTGGCCAAACTGAACGAGGATCTAGGAAAGATAGCAGACTGGTCGTGTAGGAATGCCTTGCTCCTAAACCCTGCAAAATCAAAATACATGTTTACTGGATCTAAAATACAAGTCTCCAAAATGGAAAATTTAAATCTGGTGGTAAATATTCAAGGTCAGATTGTGGAACGTGTGGAAGTAGCCAGAAATCTGGGCATCTTGTTTGACTCTCGTCTTCGATTCGAATCACATGTATTAAATTTAGTTAAGGTATGCATGTATAGACTGAAGATTTTGTACAAAATTCGGAACCTGCTTAGTGAAAAAGTTAGAATTACTTTATGTGAGTCCCTAATTTTATCGAGGCTTAATTATGGAGACATAGTAATTGGTCCACGATTATTATCCAAAACTCAGCGTCTATTACAACGGGTTCAAAATGCGTGCTGTCGGTTTTGCTATTCAATACCGCCACGTAGCCATATCTCTCCGTATTTGGATCAGGCCGGTATGCTGAATATGAAGTCGCGTAGACAGCTTCACCTGGCAAGTCTTATGTTCAATGTTATGAAATTTAATAAACCTGAATACTTACATCGAAAACTGAAAGTGTCACCCTTCCATGACAGGTATGGTAGTAGGAGCATACGTCCTCCTCTCGCTGGTCACATCCATCGTACTGTGGCCTTCGAAGGTTGTTTTCGCTTCCAGGCAACCAAGTGTTGGAATGATATACCACCACCCATAAGAAACATGTCTTGTAAATCGTCTTTTAAAAAACATCTTAAACTACACTACTTGAATTTGACTAAAAACTCCACTGGGTTGTCTGGAATAGCGAATCCACACAGTACAAAATCATAGCAAGTATTTTGACCGACAAACACACTTCTCATATTGTGCATAAACACAAGTCACTTACAATTACACAATTTCAATTTATACTAATACTTAGTTCTATTTTTATTTATTTTACGCGTAGGTAGTTTATTAAATCAAAAAGCTTTTTCTGTTCGGATGTTTAACCGCTTTTCACTCACACGGGTGACGGCTGAAAATCAGTGTTGCCCTCTGGGTAAAATATCACTGAGCCTTGGCCCTTTCGCATCACTACGGCACACATGTGCATATTTTAAGAACCATTTTAATTTGTTCATACTATTTTTGTGCACTTAAACTATTTAAAATGTACATGTGTTTTGTAGAATTGTGAATAAAACGTTTTATCTATCTATCTATCTATCTAACTATTATTTTCAATACCTTTTGCGTGTAAACTATTATTAACTAGTAACTAACAGCCGCTAAATGTTAACAATGTCCTGTGCCCCAATTATGATGTTTGAAGTAGATATTTGCTATATCTCAGTGCGCAGGATTGCCAAGCCGTAGATTTAAATCGCTCCAATAGAAATAATTCACAAACCTACGAAAGAGTAACATTCGCGTGCAATTTCCATACAATTTGGCATGCGAATGTCACTCTTTTGTATGCGAATTTTGAATCGAGTTACTAAAAAATAAGGCTCTAGGGGTCATATTTATAATCAGCTCTCAAGAGTCACAGCGAATTTGAGTTTGTATCAGAAATGTCATTTCAGTACAAAACGACCTGTCAAATCCTTAATATTGCTCTCAATCTTGAGATAGCTTTATAAATACGAGCCTAGAACGTCTAGGTACAAGGGAACGCTGCTACCCACGTAAGGCAGATTCAAAGTAGCACCACTTCATTATTCCGTAAAGAAATAAATTTTGGAAAATATATTACTTACACAGACCAAACAATAATGTTCTTATTAAATGTACCTTTTCAAAGTTTCATATTCTTTCTGGAGAAATATTAATAAAGTATTGGTTACATAGACGAAAAATTTATTAAATCTACCCTTTCAAAGTTTTAAATAATATTAACTTCGCATATGAAGTTTTTTTTCTTCGCGATAGAAACATTCTTAGTGATATACTTTGAAAGTTACACAGCATTGTGAGAACAAGAACTTATTTTAAAATCCTCTCTCCGTACTTTAATTTCTTTTGCTTTTCTCCAACACTTTGTGAATTAACCGTTGGTTTTCTTAATGATTGCATTCAGAAGTTTACATTGAATACAGTTATTTCAATTTGCACGTTCTTAAAAAACTAATAAAATTAGATTGTGGTTTAAATTGCATTTTTGGTACAAAAACACGAGCAGGAAGTTGTAATCTTTCCGATTTTAAAGGTAGGTATATCAAGATAACGACATTTTTCCTTAATGGAAAATCTAGAAGTAGGTACGATACGAGTGCATCATGATTTCATGATAACGACTATTTCCTATAAAGTTATAAAAACACGCCTTTTATTATTTTTGAATGTCCTAAAATATTCAGTATCTCATGCCAAATTCTTTGTTCAATTAGATTTTGTATACGAGACAAAACATTTGACATGGATTCGAACAATATAAACCGGTATACCTATTAGCACTGCTCAAAACTCAGTGTTATTATATTATTTATCTCTACAGAACCTCAAAATATTCCTTCCTCATGAAGGGCCTTACCAAGATGTTATCTCTAAGACGAAGGTTGACTGCCAATTAGAGCCGCCATGTTTGAAGGCAGTTATATCTGTTTTACTGCCGATGTATTACACGATAGGTGGATCGTAGGCGGTCTCAAAGACATCGTTTGTATTCATGCTGGATTTCCTATTGGAAACCACGAGGGTTGATATTTAAAGAGATAATATTTTACCGCTTCAAGTTACTCTCCAATCTTCTTCTTAAGCAAATGCCCTCCAATTTGAGGAGGGAGGAATATTATCCAGGCAGTGGACTGTTGCGGGTGATGATGAAAAAAAGGGGGATGGTGTCGTTCTGGCCATGTTTTTCAAGCCAGTAGGGCAATTTGGTTGCGCACATAATCACATTTAGTTAAGTCGTGCTCTCACCGAATCGATAGCATTGTATTCGTCGATGTGTGTCTCAGATAACCCTCGTAAACAAGTAAGCCATGCATCTATCAAATTTTGTAATTTTGAGAACAGCAAGTGTAAGCAACGTCGTCAGCCTGTTTTCAGCAACCTTGTAGGTACGACATTATACTCTAGAGCGAAAGCAAACCCAAAATGTGTACCTAACTTACACGATAAGCACACTCTTTATATAAGCCAGTGTATATAATCACATGCGAGGCGAAATGGTATTGAATTGAATTTCACAGAATTTTGTTAGACACAGCCTAATCTATTAAACTGATCAGCTTATTTAGGTTTTTTCTTCCGTAGCCATGGAGTTTATGCTCTATTTATTAGAATATAGGAACATACTTTTCACTTTGCAAGTATGTTATGTTGGAAAGGTAGGTTCTTCTTTTGAACGTTGACCTATTACCGTTACCAACGTGTTTTGCGGCCTGCAAATTGCGTCTTTATAACTTCTAAAGTAATTTTAATAAAGAAACCTCTAATATTTAAAATTTTCTTGAAGTTGTACCTAAATATAAAGCAATTTACGTGCCGCAAATACGTCAATATCGATGAGTCAACGTTAAAAAATCGATACTGTAAACTTTTATTTATGCAGTCTTTGAATGTTGACCATTAAAATAGAGCCATGTATGGATAGCACATAAAATCCACAAACAAAAATAATGTAAGTCGCGTCTCGCTCCGCTCATGACGGTAAAATCAGCCTAAAACTTAACATGCTTTGCTAATAGCCTATAACCGTGTGTATTTCGGAGCACCCTATACTCAAGCAGTGTAATGTGTCGCCGTGTTTACGCGGACACCCTGTATAAGAGGGATTCGAGGAACGCTAAGACGAATAGCTTTTAGCTTAATATACCTACATAAAAGATATTATGTACATAAAATCACGCTTTGATACTTTTCGAGGTAGGCAGAACATAAAACGCCCAATAAAGGGCATTTTCTCCAAATACTTATTGAGGGCAATTTTAGATTGAAATGTGTATCGCTATAATGACAGGTTGCCAGCCCATCATCTATCGAGATGCGAGTACTTGCGGATATCTTTGTGTCTATTGCACATAATCTTATTTGTTTTAGCCATGTTATGGAGATTGAAGGCAGGTAACATGGACTACAGGCAGATGAAAAACTAACTATTTATCGTGATTCATGATTCTCAATCACAACAAAACCCCTCATGCATAAATACGTTAGTTTAGCCTCAGTAAGAATGGGATGAAATATCCAGCTCATATAGAGCCTTTTAGTCCTTTACGAGTAGCTAAATCGAGCGTCATTTCCGTCGTTGAACGACTTTTTTATGATAAAGGTGATGGAAGTATCATGACCTCATTGTAACACAATTCGAAGGTTGTTGGGATTCGGGAAATGGCTTTAGGCAATCTAGTTTAGATGAAGATGTCATAAAGTCGGTTCGTTTAGTGTCTATCATTCGTAATAAAAAGAGCTTTTTATAACCAATTCATTTTTTTTATCAATATGTAGGGAGGTACTTAAGTAACTATAATTAAAAATGTTACATCACATTCACCCTGGGTGTTTGAGCCTGTGCATTTATCCGAATAAATAATATTTTTATACAAATATTTTTTGATCCAATTTGGCCTACCTAGTAATTGTATGGACGCTGTACACGTGTGCACCCATCCATATACGTTTCATACGGATATTTTTTGGATATGTATTGGAAACGAACCGAATATGGATAAGTGTACAAACAGCAGTTTGAGCAGTTTCAGTTTGTTTGTGTTTCAGCAGTTTCCAGTAGGAATCAAAGTGCGATTAATCAATTCTTACTTGGAAACTATCAATCGCAGGCTCAGAGGTTGCTACATTCGAGATGGAGTCTTTGAATTAAGTACCATTTATAGCTATATGGAATAGCTATCAGAAACGAATGATATGTGGCGAAAAATTTAATATGACGTCTGCAAAATATTTCGTCCGCATCTAATTTTAAAGCCATGAATTACTTAACTAATGAAAGTTATTTCATTGCACTTCGACTTATTTCTAGTAGCTATTATTTGGACAATTAGGTACCTTTAATACTTTCAATATGAAAGTACGAAAACAAAATTATTGAATTCTCTGGCTATTTATTTATCAGGCTGCTAGAAAATTTAATTTTGACAGTTGTATAAATAGGTATAAACATCTACGATTTTCCAATAAAAGACGTATTCTCACCATCTGTAAGTATGTGCTTTAATATTAAGGTACTTATTCAAAATTAGGAATATGCAGGTAAATTATTTAAATCTCCAATTGATTTTGATACTAAAATTCACCGCGCCTAAATAATGTTGAACATGAAGCAATTACCCTTAGTAAAATACACGCTCACTTAAAATTAACAACCGGAACATTTTGACCGGCCACTATATTACTGGAGCGTTCGGACGAATTCAAAATGGCGGACATAAAACTGGCCGACACTGCCCATCTCATGATTGAAATGAATATTTATCTCTGTTTGGATGTTGATGTATGGCCGTTTGTGTTTGACTGCTATGAGATCGGGAATATTGTGACAAACTGCGCCATAAGTTATAGTTAGGCCACTGGGACTTGTTTATCTGTAATATTGGAATGGTTGTCAATAATTCACATGTAATTATTTGTATACCTGATTTCAAAGTTGCCAACTTGTTTTTCTGCCCACCCTAAATTGCTTTTCCTTTACAACTTGAAAGAAAATCAAATTTCGAATCAGCAAACTTATTTTATGACAAAGTTAAGATTTGCTGCTTCAAAATTTAGACCTTTGCCAACTTGCAAAGAAAAAGCAATTTATACAAGCCACAAAGCACTAGAAACAATCCCATAGAAATATAGCGAGTAGTCCATCAATTCCATCATCATTTGCTAATGGATAGTTAGGTACCTACTTAATAAAAAAAAATATCAGATAAGCTAAGCAAAGTAGTGAATTATAACTAAAGATTCAAACACAAACAACAAGGTCTCTTTTGATATCTCAATTTGATTTATTTTTCATAAAATAAATCACCTCTAAAATAAACTTCTTATAGCTTGCATGCGTACTATCGTTTTATCTGTTATACCTACTACAATAATTCATTAACTAACATAACCCAGTTGTATTTCAAGTTTATTATATGACGACCCTTTGTTTTGATGGGTTTAAGTTAAAGCTATCAGTTTCGCTGAGTAACCAACCCTCGTTGGGTTAGAAGTTGGAAAGGGCCATACGGAATCCTAAAATATTACGCACAACTTTTAATGTGCACATGCTTACACAAATAATGTTTCCAACCATTTTATATCCGACACTTGTATAACTTTCATTATAGTAATATGAAGAAGGTGAAAAAAAAAATCCAAACGCATAGAAAACTTTCGTTTTAATATTTTTGTCTCAAAGCAAAGAAACTCGTTATTTTCTACAAAACCTCGTTTGGTAGATAGTAGATACCGCCATAAATACATGGCGTAAACAGAAATATGTCACAGGTAAATATTCCTTACAGGTTGACAAAAGAAATAAATTACATGCATAAGCGCAAATTGCTGTTCATTTTGTTTTGTGTGTTTGGGAACAAATTGTTTGAAGAAAGGTGTGAAATTCAGACGGATCCAAATGAGAAATTGTATCTCTTTTTATGTATTTTCTCAAACATTTTGCGGAAATGCGGAAATTGGTAAATTCCATTTTCATAAAGAATGCTCAAAGTTATTTGAAGAAAGGTGTGAACTTCAGAAGGTTTGAAGGAAAAATTATAACTTTAAAATGTAGGTCTACATGAAATGATTTTATGGTGTGTTTAGGTATTACGTTATTTAATTTATAAATAAAACTTTTATCACTGTTACTCATTCTAGCATTACAATAACATCTATAAGTTGTTATGTTAAATAAATACTTGTCCAGACCAATTTAGTTTAGGCTCTAAGATGTAACCTCAAAGAGAATACTGATTTGCAGAAATTAGGATTTAAAAGCCTTTTACAACTTAATTTACTTTTCAATTTACTTACGTTGAAATTGCTTTAAAACTAAATGAAAGTACACAATTATTCTTTTACTTTAAAAGTTTAATAAAGTAAGTACATGGTTTTATAAAGAATTTCGCCACTTATTAGGTACTAGCTGTGCCCGCGACTTCGTACGCCCTGTTTGTATGGAAAACACGCAGTGTCGAACATACTACTAAAAACGCTTCTCCGCGCGTAGGAGCGGGATCTACAAGTCCGCGCGCGGAAGCGTGTTTCTAATTGTCTGATCTTTGTCTTTGTATAGGAAAAACGCTTCCGCGCGCGGGCAAGTATTAGGTATATTTATATAGGTGTTATTTGAAATGTTAGTAACAATTTTTCAACTATACACATAATGAATTAGAACAAGTAAAACGACAATCGTATCAGGTAATTAGCTATTTCTTTTCCGGTAATAAATAACATTCAAACATTTGTGTCTAAAGCTCTGTTGACCCCAAATTCCTTAACTGCCAAGTGCTTTTAAAACAATTCACACTGATCTGTTTCCTAACTGTCGTAATGATGAAGTAGTGTACTAAATGACGTCATCAGGCAGTATCTCATTAGCCGAGACATGTGCTTGAGTAATGTCCTCTAATGACCGCTGGACTGATCTTAATCTACTCCGTAATCCAGTTCCAATTATAACATCAAAACGGTTTTAGATGAGACAAGATGTTGAACCTGCATCGCGTAGATTTCAGAAGTGCATCTTCTGGTACATTATCATCAGGCGTCATTTAAGTAACTTCATCTGTAGTCTAGGTCTAGGTGTCTGAAAATTGCGAGTTTGATTGCCATGTAGGGAATATAAAAGATGATATTTTTTAATAGAGTATACTATACAACGTGTAACAGAAAGGGTATATGTATCGAGAAATGGGTGAATCTACCCATGAAACTGAACAACTTTCCCTAAGGAACATAGGTCGAAATACGAAATACCTACTATTTATTGGTTAAAAGTTTTTGATTGTAGAAACAAAAGTAAAATTATAGCGCTGACAAGATTAAAATTTTGTCGTAGTTCTAATAATTTTTTATCGTTGAAACATAAAGTTTATACTTAAATTGAAAAAAATAAACAAGACTTTTTACTAGAATCTTAAATTAAATCAAAGAATATTGGGCGCTGATTGCGGCGCGAAACATTTCATTTTCGAACGGTATTGGAATATTGCCAGCCGGGTGGTTCGGAGTGGCTCAATGTAAGCCAGTATTGGTTCGCACTGTACAAACACTACTTCTTTTATTGGATCCTGTTCGCGATTTGATAAATTATAGAATCGTGTATTTTGTACTGACTCGAGTTGAGACTGAGATGGTAAGGTCACGTGATTCGAAGACCCGAAGACTATGTTGTGAAGAAGTGCCTTTCCATGGCTACGAAAAAACGAGGTAGGGGAAGGCCCAAGACGATGCTTACCAGCGGACAAATTGGCGCCTCAAGATCAAAGAAAGCTGACCCCGCGTAACGGGAAAAGGCGAGGATGAAGAAGAGTGTATTTTGTACTGGAAAGGGTAATTAGAATCATTTGCTGAAAACATGATCTATTTGAGGCGATGATAAACTGCTTACTTTGATAATTAAATTAATAAACTTAGTCAAAAGTTATGACATGTTAAGTAAAATTTTCAATGATAAAAATGTAGGTATGTCACACTTAGTTGAGATTAAAAACATTTGATATTTAATGGGCTTAACGATTAAATTAAAGGAAAGTCGTTCAAATGGTTTCGCTCAGAAGTTTTTTTTAAAGATTGTTTCCATTAACTTTTTTATTACTAACTGAATCAGTTGATGCTTTGACGATATTTAACTAATAGAATATACCACATCACGGGCTAATGTATTTACGTGCATTCTAAAGCACAAAACACTGTTACCCATTACTGACCCAGTTACACCCTATATCGTAAAATATACGTTAACGATTTTTGTATTAAAATACTGGGTTATGACGTCACACTGCAAGTAAATGTTGACTACTCAAATCAATAACTTCTATATTTTTAACTTGATTATTAAATCGAAATGTGTTTTTTTTTTAATGATGAATGAGATCCACAGTATTTAGCCATCAGTTTTAAGGTATAAACGTTTTGAATTTTTTTTATCCACCCAGTCAACATGCATATTGTCACCAATGTCTCGTACAAATGTAGAGCAGAAACTATCTCGCATTTGCATTACCACCTAACACGACAGCTGAAATATTAATATAACTGAGATGTGGTAGGGGATGATTGAGACGTTTATAATGGGCACAACCACACAGAATAGGATATTACATAATATTAGGTGTGTTCTATGTTTAAGTGTGTGTGAAACAGTAATATTTATGTTTGTTACATATGTCTGTGAGTTAACGGTAACATCGCTTCAGTTTTGAAACTAACTACATACATACATATAATCACGCCTTTATCCCTAATGGGGTATGCAGAGCATAAACGACCTAAACAAACGTCGTTACGCCAAGTCTGACAAATTTTGAGGGTTATTCCAGATGGATCTGTATATTGCTATAGTGACAGGTTGTCAGCCCATCGCCTAAATTACAGACACTGAAACCCTCGAATCCCTTAGCTGATTTTTACAGCATGCCCGGGAGGAGATGCAGCTGGCACATTCTATGTTTTTCTATCACTCCCTGTCCAGCATAGAAGTAACTACAAATCGATATTTTTATGTAAAAAGAAATCTGTTGTTCTTGAATACCTATTTTAATTAATTTTACGTAGGTTTCTATTAATTTCGCGTGATGAAGATGACAAGTGTTTGGAAATAATTTGAGTAAAAAAAAAGTGGAATTATGTAAAAAATCTGAATTAAAAATTAGATGAGTTCGGTTAAAAGAATAAACTTTTCGTATGTAGTTAGTTTCAAAACTGAAGCGATGTTACCGTTATACTCACAGACATATGTAACAAACATAAATATTACTGTTTCACACACACTTAAACATAGAACACACCTAATATTATGTAATATCCTATTCTGTGTGGTTGTGCCCATTATAAACGTCTCAATCATCCCCTACCACATCTCAGTTATATTAATATTCAGCTGTCGTGTTAGGTGGAATGCAAATGCGAGATAGTTTCTGCTCTACATTTGTACGAGACATTGGTGACAATATGCATGTTGACTGGGTGGATAAAAAAAATTCAAAACGTTTATACCTTAAAACTGATGGCTAAAATACTGTGGATCTCATTCATCATTAAAAAAAAAAACACATTTCGATTTAATAATCAAGTTAAAAATATAGAAGTTATTGATTTGAGTAGTCAACATTTACTTGCATGTGACGGTCATAACCCAGTATTTTAATACAAAAATCGTTAACGTATATTTTACGATATAGGGGTAACTGGGTCAGTAATGGGTAACAGTGTTTTGTGCTTTAGAATGCACGTAAATACATTAGCCCGTGATGTGGTATATTCTATTAGTTAAATATCGTCAAAGCATCAACTGATTCAGTTAGTAATAAAAAAGTTAATGGAAACAATCTTTAAAAAAAAACTTCTGAGCGAAACCATTTGAACGACTTTCCTTTAATTTAATCGTTAAGCCCATTAAATATCAAATGTTTTTAATCTCAACTAAGTGTGACATACCTACATTTTTATCATTGAAAATTTACTTAACATGTCATAACTTTTGACTAAGTTTATTAATTTAATTATCAAAGTAAGCAGTTTATCATCGCCTCAAATAGATCATGTTTTCAGCAAATGATTCTAATTACCCTTTCCAGTACAAAATACACTCTTCTTCATCCTCGCCTTTTCCCGTTACGCGGGGTCAGCTTTCTTGATCTTGAGGCGCCAATTTGTCCGCTGGTAAGCATCGTCTTGGGCCTTCCCCTACCTCGTTTTTTCGTAGCCATGGAAAGGCACTTCTTCACAACATAGTCTTCGGGTCTTCGAATCACGTGACCTTACCATCTCAGTCTCAACTCGAGTCAGTACAAAATACACGATTCTATAATTTATCAAATCGCGAACAGGATCCAATAAAAGAAGTAGTGTTTGTACAGTGCGAACCAATACTGGCTTACATTGAGCCACTCCGAACCACCCGGCTGGCAATATTCCAATACCGTTCGAAAATGAAATGTTTCGCGCCGCAATCAGCGCCCAATATTCTTTGATTTAATTTAAGATTCTAGTAAAAGTCTTGTTTTATTTTTTTCAATTAAGTATAAAACTTTATGTTTCAACGATAAAAAATTATTAGAACTACGACAAAATTTTAATCTTGTCAGCGCTATAATTTTACTTTTGTTTCTACAATCAAAACTTTTAACCAATAAATAGTAGGTATTTCGTATTTCGACCTATGTTCCTTAGGGAAAGTTGTTCAGTTTCATGGGTAGATTCACCCATTTCTCGATACATATACCCTTTCTGTTACACGTTGTATAGTATACTCTATTAAAAAATATCATCTTTTATATTCCCTCCATGGCAATCAAACTCGCAATTTTCAGACACCTAGACCTAGACTACAGATGAAGTTACTTAAATGACGCCTGATGATAATGTACCAGAAGATGCACTTCTGAAATTCTACGCGATGCAGGTTCAACATCTTGTCTCATCTAAAACCGTTTTGATGTTATAATTGGAACTGGATTACGGAGTAGATTAAGATCAGTCCAGCGGTCATTAGAGGACATTACTCAAGCACATGTCTCGGCTAATGAGATACTGCCTGATGACGTCATTTAGTACACTACTTCATCATTACGACAGTTAGGAAACAGATCAGTGTGAATTGTTTTAAAAGCACTTGGCAGTTAAGGAATTTGGGGTCAACAGAGCTTTAGACACAAATGTTTGAATGTTATTTATTACCGGAAAAGAAATAGCTAATTACCTGATACGAATTGTCGTTTTACTTGTTCTAATTCATTATGTGTATAGTTGAAAAATTGTTACTAACATTTCAAATAACACCTATATAAATATACCTAATACTTGCCCGCGCGCGGAAGCGTTTTTCCTATACAAAGACAAAGATCAGACAATTAGAAACACGCTTCCGCGCGCGGACTTGTAGATCCCGCTCCTACGCGCGGAGAAGCGTTTTTAGTAGTATGTTCGACACTGCGTGTTTTCCATACAAACAGGGCGTACGAAGTCGCGGGCACAGCTAGTACCTAATAAGTGGCGAAATTCTTTATAAAAATAAACCATGTACTTACTTTATTAAACTTTTAAAGTAAAAGAATAATTGTGTACTTTCATTTAGTTTTTAAAGCAATTTCAACGTAAGTAAATTGAAAAGTAAATTAAGTTGTAAAAGGCTTTTAAATCCTAATTTCTGCAAATCAGTATTCTCTTTGAGGTTACATCTTAGAGCCTAAACTAAATTGGTCTGGACAAGTATTTATTTAACATAACAACTTATAGATGTTATTGTAATGCTAGAATGAGTAACAGTGATAAAAGTTTTATTTATAAATTAAATAACGTAATACCTAAACACACCATAAAATCATTTCATGTAGACCTACATTTTAAAGTTATAATTTTTCCTTCAAACCTTCTGAAGTTCACACCTTTCTTCAAATAACTTTGAGCATTCTTTATGAAAATGGAATTTACCAATTTCCGCATTTCCGCAAAATGTTTGAGAAAATACATAAAAAGAGATACAATTTCTCATTTGGATCCGTCTGAATTTCACACCTTTCTTCAAACAATTTGTTCCCAAACACACAAAACAAAATGAACAGCAATTTGCGCTTATGCATGTAATTTATTTCTTTTGTCAACCTGTAAGGAATATTTACCTGTGACATATTTCTGTTTACGCCATGTATTTATGGCGGTATCTACTATCTACCAAACGAGGTTTTGTAGAAAATAACGAGTTTCTTTGCTTTGAGACAAAAATATTAAAACGAAAGTTTTCTATGCGTTTGGATTTTTTTTTTCACCTTCTTCATATTACTATAATTGAAAGTTATACAAGTGTCGGATATAAAATGGTTGGAAACATTATTTGTGTAAGCATGTGCACATTAAAAGTTGTGCGTAATATTTTAGGATTCCGTATGGCCCTTTCCAACTTCTAACCCAACGAGGGTTGGTTACTCAGCGAAACTGATAGCTTTAAACTTAAACCCATCAAAACAAAGGGTCGTCATATAATAAACTTGAAATACAACTGGGTTATGTTAGTTAATGAATTATTGTAGTAGGTATAACAGATAAAACGATAGTACGCATGCAAGCTATAAGAAGTTTATTTTAGAGGTGATTTATTTTATGAAAAATAAATCAAATTGAGATATCAAAAGAGACCTTGTTGTTTGTGTTTGAATCTTTAGTTATAATTCACTACTTTGCTTAGCTTATCTGATATTTTTTTTTATTAAGTAGGTACCTAACTATCCATTAGCAAATGATGATGGAAATGATGGACTACTCGCTATATTTCTATGGGATTGTTTCTAGTGCTTTGTGGCTTGTATAAATTGCTTTTTCTTTGCAAGTTGGCAAAGGTCTAAATTTTGAAGCAGCAAATCTTAACTTTGTCATAAAATAAGTTTGCTGATTCGAAATTTGATTTTCTTTCAAGTTGTAAAGGAAAAGCAATTTAGGGTGGGCAGAAAAACAAGTTGGCAACTTTGAAATCAGGTATACAAATAATTACATGTGAATTATTGACAACCATTCCAATATTACAGATAAACAAGTCCCAGTGGCCTAACTATAACTTATGGCGCAGTTTGTCACAATATTCCCGATCTCATAGCAGTCAAACACAAACGGCCATACATCAACATCCAAACAGAGATAAATATTCATTTCAATCATGAGATGGGCAGTGTCGGCCAGTTTTATGTCCGCCATTTTGAATTCGTCCGAACGCTCCAGTAATATAGTGGCCGGTCAAAATGTTCCGGTTGTTAATTTTAAGTGAGCGTGTATTTTACTAAGGGTAATTGCTTCATGTTCAACATTATTTAGGCGCGGTGAATTTTAGTATCAAAATCAATTGGAGATTTAAATAATTTACCTGCATATTCCTAATTTTGAATAAGTACCTTAATATTAAAGCACATACTTACAGATGGTGAGAATACGTCTTTTATTGGAAAATCGTAGATGTTTATACCTATTTATACAACTGTCAAAATTAAATTTTCTAGCAGCCTGATAAATAAATAGCCAGAGAATTCAATAATTTTGTTTTCGTACTTTCATATTGAAAGTATTAAATGGTACCTAATTGTCCAAAATAATAGCTACTAGAAATAAGTCGAAGTGCAATGAAATAACTTTCATTAGTTAAGTAATTCATGGCTTTAAAATTAGATGCGGACGAAATATTTTGCAGACGTCATATTAAATTTTTCGCCACATATCATTCGTTTCTGATAGCTATTCCATATAGCTATAAATGGTACTTAATTCAAAGACTCCATCTCGAATGTAGCAACCTCTGAGCCTGCGATTGATAGTTTCCAAGTAAGAATTGATTAATCGCACTTTGATTCCTACTGGAAACTGCTGAAACACAAACAAACTGAAACTGCTCAAACTGCTGTTTGTACACTTATCCATATTCGGTTCGTTTCCAATACATATCCAAAAAATATCCGTATGAAACGTATATGGATGGGTGCACACGTGTACAGCGTCCATACAATTACTAGGTAGGCCAAATTGGATCAAAAAATATTTGTATAAAAATATTATTTATTCGGATAAAATGCACAGGCTCAAACACCCAGGGTGAATGTGATGTAACATTTTTAATTATAGTTACTTAAGTACCTCCCTACATATTGATAAAAAAAATGAATTGGTTATAAAAAGCTCTTTTTATTACGAATGATAGACACTAAACGAACCGACTTTATGACATCTTCATCTAAACTAGATTGCCTAAAGCCATTTCCCGAATCCCAACAACCTTCGAATTGTGTTACAATGAGGTCATGATACTTCCATCACCTTTATCATAAAAAAGTCGTTCAACGACGGAAATGACGCTCGATTTAGCTACTCGTAAAGGACTAAAAGGCTCTATATGAGCTGGATATTTCATCCCATTCTTACTGAGGCTAAACTAACGTATTTATGCTTGAGGGGTTTTGTTGTGATTGAGAATCATGAATCACGATAAATAGTTAGTTTTTCATCTGCCTGTAGTCCATGTTACCTGCCTTCAATCTCCATAACATGGCTAAAACAAATAAGATTATGTGCAATAGACACAAAGATATCCGCAAGTACTCGCATCTCGATAGATGATGGGCTGGCAACCTGTCATTATAGCGATACACATTTCAATCTAAAATTGCCCTCAATAAGTATTTGGAGAAAATGCCCTTTATTGGGCGTTTTATGTTCTGCCTACCTCGAAAAGTATCAAAGCGTGATTTTATGTACATAATATCTTTTATGTAGGTATATTAAGCTAAAAGCTATTCGTCTTAGCGTTCCTCGAATCCCTCTTATACAGGGGTGTCCGCGTAAACACGGCGACACATTACACTGCTTGAGTATAGGTTGCTCCGAAATACACACGGTTATAGGCTATTAGCAAAGCATGTTAAGTTTTAGGCTGATTTTACCGTCATGAGCGGAGCGAGACGCGACTTACATTATTTTTTGTTTGTGGATTTTATGTGCTATCCATACATGGCTCTATTTTAATGGTCAACATTCAAAGACTGCATAAATAAAAGTTTACAGTATCGATTTTTTATAACGTTTCCTATACCGATACCAACTGGTTTTGCGGCCTGCAAATTGCTTTATATTTAGGTAACTTACAAGAAAATTT